>VDFB02269684.1:0-80790 GCA_007258455.2 Sequoia sempervirens | reverse complement strand
GTGAAACAAAAGAAAACAAAAAAGGAAAAAGAAGAGGAAAAATATTTTGGGTCAACATGAAGGAGACATTTCAGTCTTGATGCCTTGCGTCATCTCCAAAAGGAAAACTCAAAAGAAAAGTGAAAAATACAAGGGCCTTTTAGGTCAACATGGAAGAGACATATGGTGTCATCCCCAAAAGGAAAACTCAAAACAAAAGTGAAAAATACAAGGACCTTTTAGTTCAACATGGAAGAGACATATGGCATCTCTACGCTTTGCTTCATCCCCAAAAGGAAAACATAAAACAAAAGTAAAAGAGATAAGGACCTTTTGAGTCAAAATGGAAGAGACATAGGGCATCTCTACGCTTTGCATCATCCCCAAAAGGAAAACACAAAATAAAAGTGAAAAAGACAAGGAACTTTTGGGTCAACATGGAAGAGACATATGCCATCTCTATTCTTTGTGACATCCCGAAAAGAAAAAACACAAAACAAAAGAAACAAAGACAATGCAGGACAAATAGAAGAAGAGAGGGACAAATAAAAGAAGTGTACAAAGAGAGAGAAACATAAAACTCATGTTGTGTGGGAACACGATACACATAGGAAAGAAAAATAAAAAGAAAAGAAAAATGGAAAAGGCTAGCAAGGAGAATTCAAGTCAACCATCTAACAAATCATCAACCTCCCAATCATGTTCAGTGTAATGTGAGAGTAGTTGACTGTCCAAAGGGAGAATTGAAAGTGTGAAACTAGGAGTGGTACTAGATTCTTTTGGTGGAGAAGATTTATTTTTTAAGCTCATTGTTGATGAAAATAAAGAGTTTAAATCATTATTCACTTAATATATTTTTCCTATCATCACATCATCATCATCATCACCAAGATTAATGAAAATGGGAGGATGAAGGGTGATTTCTAAGGATGAATGTATCAGAAGTTGTGGTTGTTGGATAGGTTCATTTTGTTGTGATTGTGGCACTGGACTATCTTGTGGTAGGTTAGGATATGGAGGGTGGTCATCTATAACTTCTATCAAAGGTGGAGGTTGATTTTCTATATTTTCTTCCATGTGATATTAACGAGCAAGGAGATGATGATGACACCTTCATTCCCTAGCATTGTGTTTTTTCTTAATTCTATTTTGGAGTTGTTGAGGTGTAAGAGTGGATTGAGTGATTGTAGGTTCTTCTACTTTCGAAGAGGTAATAACAAAAGAAACCAAAGAGGATGAGTCAACCACTTTCACTTTTTCCTTATACACTTGTTTAATCCAAGGAGGCATGGCAAGAGTTATTTCATTTTCCCTAAGTCATTTGAATGTTGGTTGTTCAGGAGGTTGTATGGTTTCATCAATGTCAAACTTAAGTTGAAGCATGGTTTCATCTATCATAGGAGGTGTGGAAGTGGATGGGGACACGTTAGAAGGGAATTCAACTATCTTTTTTCCTTTGAACTTTTGATAAGCTATGAAAAAGAAGTCCTTTCAAGGGGCGATAGGTTCTAAGGGTTCAAGCCAAAATGATTCTAAGGAAAAGTTACCTCTAGATGATAAGGGATTAAAGTCACTATGGTGTATGATAAATATCTCATTTCCATGTGGAAACTTCAAACACTTGTGAACAGCCAATGGGACCGCTTTCATTGAGAAAAGACAAGGGTGGCCTACCCACTAATGAAATTGGTTGGATTGTGGATTAATTGAAAATGTTACCTCCAAAGTTTTAGGTTGGATCTATAAGGGGAGTACGATCAATCCAATTGTAGGGCATGCAAAAACCAATATGAGTTTTAATCCATGTAGTTGGTTTATTATAAGAATCTTGATATAACTCATGTAATACTAGAAACTCCTTTGTGATCATGTTCTCACAACAAGTGAGATCTATTAATATCCCATTAATGGGCATATCATATATTCTACCACCTATGTACAAAGGACCATCAGGAAGCTTTTGTAGTGTGTCTTTAGTAGAAAAAGTAATATCAAGAGATTTAGTGGTTTGGCCCTTACGAGGGATAACATCTATCATATCCATAAGTTGATCCATAGGACCATATTTAGTAACAAGTGGAGGTATATGGGTATGTGCAGGATCATAATAAAAAAATCAGGCCCTTAAGTTGTAAAAAAATTAGAAAAATCAGAGTTAGGAAACTTGACGTAAAAATTTGAATAAGTTATCTACATTATTGAAAAAATATGTAACAATATAATATATAGAAAATTAAATGTAGTTTATAAACTAATAGGTTTATTTTTAAAAAATAAAAATCTATTTGGTAAAAGTTTGAAATTTCAATGCCGTAGTACTTAAATTTCAGGGAAAAAATAAGAAGTAGGTGTCTGTCTAACCACCCTAACCACAATAAAATGATAAAAAAAATTTATAACATTGTAGGCATAAGTAGAGGACTGATGTAAAAAAATCAACTAGTACAATTCGTACAAATTTGCAGTAAAAAAATCGCTCCCGTTAGTTGTCCTCTCAGGAATTTTTTTTTTAGTCACAGGCACTTTTTTTGTAATAAAAAAATCGCGCTTTATCCCTTGTTTTTTAGCAAAAAATTATATTATACAGGAATTTTCTATAGTTTTAGAAAAAAAAATTGAGTGACCTACATTTTAATCTTGGTCAACATCCATCAATTATTCTTCATCGACATATATCATCAACATTTTCTTAAAATATTTTGGGGTTTTGTGTCTATTAGCATTAATATATTTTATCTGTGGATATTTTTAATCAGCATTCAATCTTTTTTTTTTAATTGCTTTTTAAGCAACATTCAAAAAATATATTTTTTGTTGGTCGATTTTTATATTAAAAATCTACAAAAATTAAAATCCTCATCGACCCCATTCAAGGGAGGGTACAATGGTCAACATACTACAATCAATTTGATACAGATTCTATTTTTACATATTTTTAAAATAATATAAATAACTTATTCAAATTTTTTATGTCAAATTTCCTAACTCTAATTTTTTTGAATTTTTTGCCACTTAAGGGCCTATTTTTTTCCATGATGATCCTGCACATACCCATGTGTGGGATCATCATGGAAAGAATAGGCCCTTAAGTGGCGATGAACCAGACGATCAAAGTTAGGCAACCGACATAAAGTTGAATAAGTTATATATTATTTCAAATATGTAACAATAATCGTAACCAAATGAATGTATTTCTAAACTATTTGGTTATTTAAAATAAAAATCTATGGTGAAATTTGAAATTTCAATGTAGTAGCATAGAATTTCAAGGAAAAAATAAGATGTAGGTATTTATCGGCGACCCTAACCAAATAAAATGATAAAAAAAAATTATAATATTTTAGATATAAGTAGAAGACTCATGTCCCAATGTTATGGATTTTTTTTGTAATTTTTCCAAGTGAATAATTAATTATTATTTTTTTATTACAACTTTTTAAAAATATAAAAAACTTGTGTGTGACCACCTTAACTTGGTCAAAACTTCATGGAATTCACTTTTTGTTTTTTTAATCCTATAGTATGCAAAGCATAGAATGTGACACATGTTTTGGATTCAAAAAATGTGATACCATTTGAAAGCTATAGATGTTTTCAATCAGCCAATCAATTAGGAATTTAGGTGTAATTCAAATAGAAAATGAATAATAATTATTTATTAAATTCAAAGTAAATCATAATTTATATTGGTGGAAATCAAAGAATCTCCTTTATAAATCCCTAACTGCAGCTTGGAGACCAATTTCAACCCGTTTTCTGCATAATCTAGATCAGACACCTGTTAGAAAAGGAAGTATAGACCAAAAGCGACAAAATCCTACTTCAAATATTTAGAAATTCCTAGTTGAACTAAGTCACCATTTGTGGTGAATTATTCTCACTACCAAGCTTGAAAGGTGGTCTCTGTATTTCTGAGTACCCATTTGGCAAATTCTTGTTTTGACAGATTTTCCCTAAAATTGGACTAAGTCACCTAGCTTGGTGTAAGTGTCCCAGTAAACATTTTTACTCAACATTGTAGGATTCTAAAGCCTTTGTGCATCAGACTTCAGATTCCAGGTGCACCTCTCTAGTCTTTTTTAATTATTTCACTCTTTACTTGCATTCTTAGGTAGTTTTGCATACATCACTATGTTTTCTAGCACTTAGCATTTCTTACGTTTAACAACAAAAAATCATTTCTTGTTCAGTTTATTGCATTTAAACATTATTTTTAGGTACATTGCATCCCTATTTACATTAGTCTTGACTGTAGACTTTATCATTTTTAGTCCATTTCTCTCATTTTAGGTGAAAACCCCTAGAAGATTTAGAGAACCCTTGGACACCCAAAATCATTGTCCACATTTTGGTGAACCCAACATTTGTAGATTTTATTTTTTATTTCAAGTGCATTTGCATCCTAGGTGTAACTTTCATTAGCATTGAATTAGTTGTTTCATTGTTTAAATTGCATCCCAGTGTTTTAAAAATTGCATTAGTGAAAAACTCATATAGCTTATATTTTTGCATTTTATTTCATTGGAAAATGACAAGAATTCTACATTTTCATAATATAGTTGCATCTGTACACCTAGAAAACATCAAATTGCATTTAAAATTTCTGATAAATCACAAAAAATCATCATTGGGACTAATTCATGACATTGGGCGACTTAGTCCTTCAACACATTTTGCACTATAATTTTAGGTATTTTCTATACATTTTCTACATTTCTATTTTTTTCTATTGCATTTCTATTACAACTTCTAGAAATATAGTAATTTGCATTTTCTTGCTCTTCATTTCAATGCATTTCAATTCGCAAGAATTTAAAAACCCTTTGCATGAGTGTTTGGTGTCCTATTGCTAATACCTTAGTGAGAAGAAGCTCAAGAATCATGTTATCCCACAAAAGTACACTCAATGTGTATCTTTGATTGTCTAACGCTTCCACTCCTAGTATTGTAACTAGTAGACTAGGCATGGACCCTACCCTTAGCAATGCTTTTCCTTGTAATAACATGCAAGTTGACACACCAAATGATCACATCCCACAAGAAAAATTCATTAACATTCATGAGGATTTAGCACATCTACAACAAAACTTTTTTCTTGAAAACATTTCAACCACTATGATTCTTGCTATAGAAAACATCCATCACCTAATTGAAAGTGACGAATGCTTAAACATTATGAAACAAATTGTTGAGATATACAACAAACATGCTCCTTCCACCTCTAGCACATCCCAACCAGCAAACACTGTGGTTAGTTGATGACTTAACACTCCTCCTTCCACAATCACATCCATACCTACCTACACCACTCCCCAAGTTGCAATAGCCATGCAATTTGTTAATAATGTGATACCTTCATCCACTATTCTTGCTAACATTCCTACTTCTTATATGGCATCATATGTTTTCTCCTCTTTGACTATACCATCTATTAGCATTCCATTCACTTTCCCTACAACTACATACACTCCATCACCACTTTCCCTTCCACCTCATACCACTTACACTAACCCTCTCCTCCATGAAAAGAAAAATCCACCATCAACCAAAACTAGAATGGACCACCCACCTATTATGTCCAAAGCAACCCACTATCATTGGAAATCCTAAGAACACTGATGACACAAGGAATAAAAATGCCTATATTTTAGAAGTATGGTGGGAAGGGTGATCCTACTAATCATGTTACTACTTACATAGCCTTATGCAATGAATTTGTCCTTGATGATAAAATTTTGGCCAAATTGTTTCCTAGGACTTTAAAAGACACTTCCTTAGAGTGGTTTTCATCCTTACCAAAAAATTCAATTCATTCATTCAATGAACTAGTTGATGCATTCATAAGTCATTTTCAAGTGAATATGACTCCAAAAAAGATACTAGTTGATTTAATGAGATGCAAACAAAATGTGAATGAAAAAGTAATTGATTTCATCTCGCACTATCAGCCACTTTATGCCCAACTCAATGTCAAGATTCTTAATTTGCATCTCTAAAAGATATTCATTGAAAATTTACAAATTCAAGATAAATTGATCATGATGAAATTTCCCTCTTTCATGCACTTGTGTACAACCCTTTAAGACTATCATTATTTGGTTAGTAGTCATGATGCCAAGTACACTTCTAGATAACCTAAAAAAATTTAACATAGCACTTCAAACAATTCACAAACATTTAGAAAACCAAACAAAGGGTTCTTATAGTTTAATTCCCCTCAACAACCAACTCAACCTGTCACCAACCAAGTAGCAGTTGTTAAAGACACAATACCTTATAGTTGTGGAAATCATAAACAACAGTTTACACCACTACTAGACACTCTTCATAACACAATGTCCCAAATTATACAACAAAAAATTATTACTTTACCTATTATTAAACCACTGGATCCTACTAGGCCCTTCTCTCCAACCGTTCAACCTAACGCTTATTTCCATTATTATAGACAAAATGGACATGACACATAACAGTGTAAGTATCTTAAACACCTCGTGCAAGACCTCATTCATTTAGGCTATCTATCTATTTCAAATGTTAACATTTTAAAGGCAATATGTTTGTTGCCCCACCCAATCAAAATTTGCAACTTTTTACCAATCTGATGCCCAAACATAATGTGTCATTCGTCAAAGCTAGTGAAACTCAAAACAATGATGTCATGAATGTTCATACCACTATTGAGCATCCTGATCCTATTCCAGATGCCACTAATATTGATCCTATAAAGGAAATGGTAAGTGTGATAGACATTATCCCTTGTAAGGGCCAACCTAAGAAATCTCTTGATATTACTTTTTCTTCTAAGGATATCCTTCTGAATCTTCCCAATGGTAAATTTTACATAGCCAACTATATTTATGATAATCCCACTAATGTGATCTACTCATAGATCCCACCTATGGTGAGAATGTGATCACTAAGGAATTTTTGGTATTACATGATCTTTATCAAGATAATTATGATAAACCAAAAGCATGGATCAAAACACACAATGGCTTTGCTTTCCCTACAATAGGATCGATCATCCTTTTATTATATATAGGACCTAAAAATTGGATGTAACATTCTCTATCATTCCACAATAGGATTAGTTTCGTCTATGGCAAGGCTATCAATGGCTTCACTTGATGAAAGTTGTCTCTTCATTCATGCACAAATATTTAAAGTTTCTGCTTGAAAATGACATATTCATTTTTCACAATAGTGTCTTTAATCCTTTGTCTTCTAAAGGAAATTTCTCCTTACAATACTTTTGCCCCTCGGAGCCCATGGAACATACCACACCTCACAAATACTTCTTTTTCATTACTTACCAAAAGTTTAAAGCAAAGAAAATTGTTGAATTGTCCCTTCGCAACATATCCCCATCCACTTCTAACACCCCTATCCTAGATGAAACAATGCTTCAACCTAAAGAATAATCAACCCATCAAACTCAACCAACACCCAAAACATTCCCCACATCATGCAAATGACCATGCGATAATAATAGCAACCCCATCTTGCCTCCTTGTATAAAGCAAGTTTATCAAGAAAAAGAGAAAGTGATTGAATCACCTCCTATGGTTCCTTTTGTTCCTCCCCTTAGGGAAGGGAAGGAACCTATGGTGTATCAACCCACTCTTACACCCACACAACTTCAAAATAGAATCAAAAGAAATTGAGGTGCTAGAGAGCATAGATGTTGACGTCGTCTCCTTTCTCGTCAATTACTATACCATAGAAAAATGGCTCTTAGATATTTTCATGGTCTTTTAGGTCTTTCTTCGTGATGCTTGTCTATTTTTCTTTGATTTAATGTTCTAATGTGACTTAAACATTCACATTAGGTCCTAAATATTCTAATTATGACATCTTGTGAAGGTCTTGTGAAGTGTTGTAAAACATTTGTACACTTTTCTAGACTCCTTTAATTACAATTCACCTAAAAATCACCTTTTCATCACTTATCAAGTCCTATTTTGAAGTTTTGTAAAGTCTTGTAACAAGATTTCATGCTTTTCTAGGCTTAATTTCACTATTTACACCTTTCTTATGCTTTATTTGACCGCTTTATGCACTCATAAGGCTTAATTAAGTGTTTTTTTAATGTAAACCCAACAAACAACATTAAATGTAACTTAATTCCCAAAACCCAATTTCAAGTCCATGGTGGTACCCATTCACCATGGGTGGTGAATGAGTCCCTCTTGGCTCCAAATTCAAAATATTTCAAATTTTCTTTTAGAATTTTATTCAAAATTACATTATGTCCGCCTATGATGAGGTATCATTTGGCTACTATGGAACAAGTGTGTATAAATAAGTGTTTTTCTCCTCATTTTACATCTCCTACAATCTCCTTATTCACTTGCATTCACTAACCAATTCACATTTGGGAACTTTGCATCATTTAATCAAGCATCTTGAGGTAGCCATTGACATAACTTCTAATTTCTTCAGCAAGGTTGTGGTGAGTTTAGGAAATTTTCATGTTGTTTATTCCTCTTTCCTTGTTCATTTTATTCCATTTCTTCATTAAGGGTTTAATTACCAAAGTGGGATTTGACCAAGGAAAATCCCTATAACCTAACCCTTAACCATTTTTTCCCCTTTTGCATGTGTGTTTGCAAAAATGTGTATGCAGATTTATCAAGAAATTAGGTGTTGAAAGGTGGTCAAGAAGTAAACAAAGTTTTTCAAGTCAGCTACATCCTATTTCAAGCTTGGAAACAACCTACATTCCACTTTCTGCAGATTTCACTCCATGAACCTGATAAGAAGACAAGTGCAGATCTGGTGCTACAAAATTGGTCGTTGATTTCATAGAATTTTGGAAGAGGAAAAATTCACCATAACTGACAAATGAGTCCCATCTTAAGGCTAGAAAAGTAGATTCTATCAGATTCTAGTTCTCGACAACTAGAAACTAGTTTTCAGAAGTTTTTTCCAAAAGTAGGACTAATTCGCCATCAGTTGTGAATGAGTCCCACCGATGATTTTCACTTATTTTTGTCAGCAATCAAATCACTACATATTCATCATTCACTACTCGGGTTCACTCTCTTTAGCCTTGTTTAATTTTATTTTGTATTTATTCATGTTTTAGTTCATGCTTGCATATCACATTGTGTTTTCAAAAATTGCATATTTCTTAGGTTTTGTATTCATAATCAATCAATTACATTGCTTAGTTGCATTTAGATCATCTCATTTAGCCTTGATCACATCACACATAAATTATATTGAGTGAATTACATTGATTTTGAGGGTTTATCTCTCTCCTTTTAGGTGAAAACCCCTAAGAGTGTAAGAGTAACCTATAGACCTCATCAAAATCTATGGTTCAATTAAAAACTGAAGAAAACAAAGAAAATCAATATCCGCATTTGATAGAATCAATGCATGAGGACCCTCCTCCCTAATCACAATAAAAAGATCCCATACAACAATTGCAACTCATCATACACTTGTCATTGGACATTACCATATGTCATCCTATCATGATTAATTTGGTTGACGATGATGAGATTACTAAAATAGATGAAGAGGTTCATAATGTTCTAAATACATTGTTTTTCTCTTCCATGAACTTAGATGATAAAATTCTTGTAACATGTGTAGAACTTGGTACTTCACCTAGTTTTTCCCTTGCTCTTGTCCCTCTAGCCAGTTGTCCACCTTTTGAACATGAATGGGAGGTGGATGACTTGCTTGATGGTTGACTTGCATCTACCTTACTAGCCTTTTTCATTTTCTTTTTATTTTTTTGTTTTGTTTGCATGTGCGTATTGTGTTCCCCTATAATGTGATATTTGATGTTCTCCTCTCTTTGTGGAATTCTTCTATTTGTACCTCCATTCTTCTATATGTCATACACTACTTTTTCCTTTCACTTTTGTTTTGTGTTTTCCTTTTGGGGATGACACAAAGCGTTCAGATGCCCTATGTCTCTTCCATGTTGACCCACAAGGCACCTTTTTTTTCACTTGTCTTTTTATTTTTGGATTGTGTTTTCCTTTTGGGGATGACACAAGGTATTGAGACTGAAATGTCTCTCTCATGTTGACCCAAAAGATATTTTATTTTCTTTCACCTTTTCATTTTCTTTTTCTTGTATTTTCCTTTTGGGGATGATGAAAAATATTGATACATCCTATGTCTCTTCCATGTTGACCCTAAACAGATTTTATTTTTCTTTGTTTTCACTCTCTTTGTGTCATTCTTCCAATTATATGTATTTATGGGATTATGATAGTTCCAAGCTCTCTAAAAAACACATTGCAGTAATGAACATACTAAACCCAAATCCATAGCTCCCTTACATGGTTGGTGTTTTCATTTAGGGGGGAAACCCCTTTCTTTTCTTTTTCATTTCTCCCACATGACTCATCCTTACTCAGAAATGTATGACTTGGCATAGGGTCTTTCCTAGTTGGCTCTCATGTCATGTTTTTGTTTTCATTTTTCATTTGCTACTTTAAAGTAATTGCTGAAAAAATGAGATGTAGTAATTTCTTTAAAGTGGGAGCATACATTGGCATTATTCATTTTTCATTTTTATTTTTTCTTGGTTCTTAGTGGATCCTTGTTACTTTATACGATGTGTTTGTCACTTTGTGGATGACATTGGGTGTGATTTTTTTCATGGGCGTGATCTATCTCAGCATATTACATTCCTCTTGGTGGCCTGATGCGACACATTGCATCCCCTAAGTTGTGAATTTTATATTCTTTGATTTTTCCTCTCTTGGAGACATTAGGCACAATGTTCCCTAAGCTTGGACCTCGCATGAATGAAACAAGACTACTTTGAACATTCTTTTGCATGTTTCATTTTCCATTTATATGGCCACCTTCCATAACACAGCTTGCATGTCTGTAGTGCCATCAGACTTGTTCATGAGTTCTAAGCAAACAAAGCTTTGCTTATCTCATGAAACATGAAACAACATTTTCCTATGTGGCGCCTTATTAAAGTTATCAAGAGGTATAAATTTGATATGGTTGAGCGGGAAGCCCATTCCTAGGCATGAATTATCCCCATAGCCACCTATGTGTTTGTGAGTACATACTAGTCATGAGTGTATGTTTCTCACCTAATGGACAACCATGAGTTATGTCTCCCTAGAGTGAATATGCATTTTCTTTACTAACAAACAACCTAGATTTGATCCTCAACAGGCTAGAAAAATGATTGAAGCATTTTTTCATTCTTTTTTCATCATTCACTTGTGTGTTCCTTTGTGTTTTTGTTTGGTTTGTCATGGGATCATGATCCTGGGGGATTGATCATCCCTCTTGATTATTATTGTCTCATCTTACCAACATGAATTCATTTGGATCCCTCTCGATGTGCACGTTGGACTACTTTAGTGTGAGCTTGAAGCAATTTCATACTCTCACTAAAGTGGCGACATAATGTGTTTCCAAAAATATGTATAGTTGACATTTTTATGCTCACTTGAGTCTCTCTTATGGAATTTGGCTTGATTTTTCCTAGATTTAACATTGTAATGTGGTCAACACATTCACATTAGGCCTTGGACCCTTGAGAATCATTAAGACTTCTCGGTTGTCTTGTAAAAGTCTTGTGAAGTGTTGAAACCCACTTTCACACTTTTCTAGGACCCTTTCATTATAATTCACTTAAATAACCCCTTTTTATTACTTACCAAGTCTTATTTCAAAGTGTTGTAAAGATTTGTAAAAAACCATCACGCTTTTATAGACTTTTCATCACTAATTCAACCCTTTCTTGTGTTTAAATAATCCCTTAATGCACTTTCTAGCCATACTTAAGTGTATTTTTGAGAATATTCTCATTAAACCTTATTAAATACACTTTAATCTCTGACACCCAGTAAAATTTCCTTGGTAGGACCAACTCGCCACCTAGGGTGACTTACTCCCACTACACACAAAAATCAAACTAATTTAAATTTTCTGGCAATATTTTATTCTCTTATGCTTGAGGTTGGCCTTTGATGTGTTATTTTTGGGAAATGATAGAAAATCAAGTATAAATAAAGGGTTTTTCCTCTCATTTTACAACTAATTCATCCAACATTCAAGCAATCAATCTCTTAAGCATTCAAGCACTCTATTGGAACTATTAAAATATGATGATTTTTGCATATTTTTATACCCCCTAAGCCTACATGTAAGGTTTACCTTTGCCACATTTCCCCCATTTTCATGGTGCTTTATCCATATTCTACCCATACTGCCCCATAGGATTCATCCATGTCTGCATTTTTCACACTTTGGTCATTATCGACATAAGTTTATTTGGGTCTCCTTGAACCATTATGTTTTTATAGCTAAAATCTTTTGTTTCAGGTGTATCAGCATGACATGTTCTCTATTGTGGTGACTGGCATTTGTCTATTGGTAGTTATCGGTGACCATGGAGGCTCCTATCAGCATGTGTTATGGCTTTCAGGGTGGTGTCTTACCGAATATCATTTGTCTTACCGACTTGAACATAGTGGTTTCTTATCGGCCCAACATATTGTTTGGGTACAATGTCATGGTGACTTCCTTTTGTCACGTCGACCGATGAGTTTGGATGCATATCGGGAGGAGTCATGGTTTTCACTATAAGGTCTTGGCGAGTGACCTTTGGGCTCGCCGACCTTACTCTTGGATTTGCTTCCAATATGTTTTTGGTAAGACTATGGTGGCTTCGGCGAACGATCATAATGATTTCCATTTATTTCATCGACCAGTATTTGGCAGTGCATCGGTGTGAGTTTTTCCTTTCATTGAAAGGTCTTGGCGATATCATCTTTTTACACCGACTAGCATTTAAGGGAACCTTTTGGTATGAGTATGGGTTATCAGCATCATGTCATAGTGAGTTCAATGTTTCTCGCCAACTTCATATATGGGTTGCTTTTGGAAGGACTTTCTCTCGATCGCGGCAATGCAAGGATGATTGATGACTTTCAGTGAAACAGGATGAGGTCTACATGAGGTCTCTCCAATACTATTGAGTTATGGTGACTATGAACAAAATGAAAGGATTACATCGGTGAGAGATATTTTTGTGTCTCGGTGAATGGAAAAGCACATTAAGGAATTGCATATCAATATAACATTTGGTTTTTCGATATGATATCTCATCGAAGATAGAAGGCTATAGTGAATCATAAAACAACAAAAGGCTACTCCTGGACTTTAGCATAACGAGTAGATGGTCACAACGAATGTGAAGCAGGGGAACATTGGCATGGAGCAATAAGTGATACAATTGCCTTCGGCATACCTTCAAGCCTATCTTGGTGACTGGTTCACTGGCGAATAAAAATAGAATTCAAATGTTGTGGGCCGACATGTGAGATTTTCTACAATAGCGTTGCTTGCTAGCTCGATTGGAGACCAAATTTGGTGGAGGGCCAACATGATATTTCAAATGTTTTATTTTCTTAATGTTGGGTATAAATATGCCCCTAGATTGTAATTGAACATCATGAGATTTTAGATTACATATAGTAGATTAGAAATGGCTATAGTAGAATAATTTCTCTTATTAGAGACTATGTGCATGTTTTAAAATGGTGAGTTTAATGAAAATCAACTGGTGTGGCAGGTTATTTCTGGTGTCACTTGTATGTTGAACTTATTGAAAAGTATTGTTGAAGCTATCTCCAAGTTGATTCTTTCTGGTTATTTAAATTGATGTAACAAGTTTACTTTTGGTTTATCAGTGCACATTTGTTGTATTTGTGTGATTAATTGAATGGTTCTCTCAAGTAGAGATTAAATCCTTTTCATTGATCACAGTAATCAGGAAGATTCATATGGATTATTAAAGAAGAGCTCAGTGGTCATAGTCTTGCATCGTTTATACAAGTTATGAATAGATCATATGCCTGCAATTTGATTTTTTGCTAGAATAAGTTGCCCACTTCTGTTTCATTTGACTCCACATACCCAATAAGGCACTAGTCTCTACAATTTCATCATTTGAATTCATTCAGTTTCTTTACATCTGTTTATTAAGCATTTTAGGATTTTAGATTAGAAGATTGCTATCAAGTTGGATTTCATTTGTTCACTATCATCTACCATTGTGGACAAAGCATTTCAAAGGGATAATCATAACATAAGTCTACTCAATTCAAAAGGTACACCCACCTAGATTTAGCAACACCTAAAGAGTAGAAGGTTGAGTTCTCTTGGCCTTGTCTATTACCCTAAAGCATATCAAGAGTTTGGCAGCCTCTTGAGGCATTTAGCCTACATTTTGGAGAGCTAACACACTCTAAGCATCATCAAGTCATCCATTGGAGCACTAAATTGCATATTTTCACATCAAGGGTTTGGTGAGTTTATGAAATTTGTGTATTCATCATTCTATCTTTATTTCATTCCATTATCTTAGGTTTGGTTACCAAAGTGGGTTTCGACAAAGGAAAACCCTTATACTCTAACCCTTAACCTCTTTTTACCCTCTTTACATGTGTGTTTATAGGTGTTTTATGTAGATTTTTCAAAGAGGAAAGTGTCAAAAAGGTGTTCCAAAGCCATCAAAGTAAAAAAATCCCTAATTGAAGCTTGGAGATAGACTTCAGTCCATTTTCTGTAGAATATGGATCGAACACCTGTCAGGAAAGGAAGTATAGACCAAAAGCTATAGAATCCTACCCCGAATCTTGAGAAATTCCCAGGTGGACTAAGTCACCATCTATGGAAAACTAGTCCTAGTATTAGGCCTAAAAAGTGGTTTCTATATTTTTGAGTACCCATTTGCTAGATTCTTGTTTTGACAAATTTTCCCTAAACCTAGACTAAGTCACCTAGCTTGGTGTAAGTGTCCCAGATAACATTTCCAATCAACTATGTAGGATTCTAGAGTCTCTCTACATCAGAATTCAAATTCCAGGTGCACCTCTCCAGTCTTGTTTAATTCTATCATTCTTTACTTACATTCTTAGGTATTTTTGCATATATCATTGTGTTTTCCAACACTTTGCATTTCTTAGGTTTAACCTTAATAAATCATTTCTTCTTCAGTTTATTATATTTAGACATCATATTTAGGTACATTGCATCCCTATTTAGTTTAACCCTATAAGAGTTACAAAACCCTTGGACACCCAAAATTAATGTCCACACATATAGTTCAAGTGACATGGAAATACCTATGAGTCCAAGGGCTTCCTCATTTTTGATCCTTTACTTTTCTTGGTCATCTTTGGATGCAAATGGATCAAGTTCTAATATGGGATCTATAGCAAAATCCAAATGTTGTTTAAAATGAAAAAGAAAGGAAATATGAGTTTTCCAAGAGTGATAGTTAGAAGAATTTAACTTAGTTTTAGAAATTAAAGTTGACATTGTAAATTAATTTAAATGTCCAACCAAACTTTATTAAAAGAAATATGTTTACAACTTTAGGAAGGAAATAACACTCTTGAAGATAAATTTAAAAACAAAAACACATCATTTAAGACTGACTTAAATTCCCTAAGTTTACAAAAACACACCCCTTTGATTAAAGAAAAACTATATTTGGAAAAACCATATTTGTTTGCTTGAAAAAACTATAATTTTGTTCAAAAAGATAAATATAGAAATTTGTTTTAAGGTATTTTATTTTTAAAAATTATATATATAATTTGTGAAGAAATAAATAAATTAATTAAATAAATATGAAATGAATAATATAATATTATATGTGAAAAAAGAATTAGCCATTGACAGGCTATATATTGTAGGTAATTTCTGCTAAAACCTATCTCGTGCTGGGTTACCGCTCTCATGAAAAAAATTCAGCTCACCATCATACAATTTGCTTGTTTGTTCCTCACTCTCTTGCATTCAATTTGTAGATCTCCTAAATCAGATTTTTGACTGGTATTTAATATGTAGATTCAAATGGAATCAGATTTCCTTGTGTGAGCCCTAAAACCTAAATATTTTCATCCACTTTATTTATTGATTTAATCGACAACTATAGGTTGATTGTTTGGTGGGGTGCTACAATGATCTCAAAGTGGGATATGTCATGGATGGCTATGCATGCTCCAAAGGCATTGGAGCCTACATTTTCACCTTCACTATTGGTAGTTTCTCTATGATCAATGCCATTGCAGGGGCTTATAGTGAAAATCTTCGAGTCGTATGCATTATCAAGGACCCCAACCCTAGTGACTATGGAACTTACCATATTCATCATCATACCATTGGCCTTCCAGACTTTACGTAGGAGTATCATTGCTTTTAGACTGTAACATGTGGTTAGGTACCCTCCTACTCTTGCAATCATTTTTCTTGTTTTGGATTTCTCTTTCCCAAAATTGAACTTTATTCCTTTTTTTGTGTGTTTTTAGGTTATTGTGAACAATTTGGATGATGACAATGAGCTTATTGACCATGAAATAAAGCAATACTGCACATATCAACATCTATTGTAATGGAAAAGTACGGAGAAGCCAAGGTGAAAAATATATAATCCTGTTTAGAGAAATACCAACAGTAGAAGAAATTGGATCTATTCTATAACTGGCTTTGAAACCATGTCTTCCTTGTCACCTTCCATCCCTTAAGCTCTTATTTATGTTTTTCCCTGCACATGCTTTATTACGACTCTTTCGCTTGTGTGGTATTCACTGCACTTGCAGGATAACCTATCTCTATCATTTTTCATTTATCCCGAACAATCGTTCCACTAAAAGATCTTATTTTTTTGTTTTTCTTCTAGGTTTCTTATGCCCCTTCTATTTCTTCATGTAACATCCTACATCTATATCCTAGTTCCTCTCTCACTTCATTCCCTTTTTATCAATCTTTTATTCATTCCTTGGTAAAACACAGTTTGATGCCATAAAAAAGATCTTGATAAATCTAGCTTACATTTTTGTTTATATATCTAAGCAATTATTTCAAGATTTTACCATGTATTTCAAAAGTATCACTACTTTAAAGATATTTTACTTATCGCATCATTGGCCTAGAAATGAAGTTGTGAGGGCAAGGTTAAGAGCATTAGTTCCAATTACGCAGGGAAACCATGAATGAAAAATGCTCTACTTAAACCTACTTCTAATTATCCATGTAGATAGTGTGGACATAAAAAATATTGTATAATATTAACCAACTCTTCTATGTACGAGACAATATCAAAGCTTACCATATCAAAGCATAAAACAGGCACATACAAGATGTTTTGTATTCAGTCATGAAAATACTCTCTTCCATTTTGATGCTTGCAAGTGCAATGAACAAACCAATAGATATGTCATTACTTTCTGAAGCAATTGTATCTTTGGGACACCTAGCATAACTAGAAATACGAACACCAATTTATAATTAAAATTTGGAGGGAACCCTTAGCAAAAGGCTACTAGCCTTTCTCAATGCAGAGGATTGAATCGTTCTATTAGATGGTTTTATTCCTCGATAAATAAGGGTTATCACTTATCATTGTATCATCAATCTCATCCCAACAACTAAAATTTGCAAATCTTTGACTCAACTATCTAGCATAGGGAAGAAAGCAAGACATGAAAGTATTCTTCAGGTTTTTGACTTGAATTTGCATGATTAGAATGGGGATATCCAAGTTGAAACTGTTCTAGCCCTCATAATTCTTGCATTCAGTTTCTATAATAATTACCATTGTGTACAACATGCTAGAGTTCTTGCTACAAATTTTCAGCCACAATTTACATCTACTATAGTCTAAAAAGATGTGGCAGCTACAAAAGATATATTTGTCTCTAATGGTCAATTAGATATAGCTACACACATGATAAAATCACTATTTTTCCTCATTTGCATTGTTGTTTGATCAATCTGAAAATACAAACATTTGGGTAGGAGTAATAGATTCTCAATCAATATGTGTGTGTGCTGCTTTTCAACAAAAAATGGAATAAGAATAATTCTTATTTAAATTTGAAGAATCAGAAATGAATTATTTGAATAGCCAAAGGAAACACTTGTCACACATCCACACTTGACATGAGAATTCAAAATGGCCATTTTTTGCATACCAAGTGTAGATCTTGTACATCAGATGGCTCTGGAGTTCTTCCAATGTTTGTAGCATAACAGAAGAATGATCTACATTACATCGATTGATATTCAGTAGGCCATAGCTCCTAAAATCAGATCAAGCAAAAAGAAATATGATGTACTATTTCTTAACATTATTGATATAAAGATCTTGTGTGTAGATCACCAACCATTACAAAAGTATGCACTAATCTGTCTAGAAAAGTAGATCAAAATAATTGGTCCCCATCTTTGTGTTTTGTCGAAAAGGCTTGCTTGTGTGGCATTTTTTCTTTGAATATTTTCTTTTCTAGAAAAGAACGTCACTCTTGTCAACGACCTTGTCTCATGCAACATTGGTATAATACTTCTAAATTTCATGGATGCATTAGATAGATTCAAATCTATAGATGTTTTGTTTGAGCTATTTGATGAGGTGATCATTGACATAGGACCACAAAATATGGTTGAAATAATTACAAATAATGTTGCTATTTGTGTTATACTAGTAAATAACTAATGCAAAAGTATATTGTGCTCTGTTTAGCAGCCCATGCATAGCACACTATCTAGATTTTGTCTTAGATGACATTGGAAAACTTAATGAGGTTAAAATAGTTTTTGCTAAAGGGCTACACTATTATGAAATTCATGTACAACTGCATCAGGGTGTTAAGTGTGATGTGCAACTTCACATAGGTGTCAAGTGTGATGTGCACATTCATAGAGGACATAAGAATTCATTTCATCAGGTGTGATGAAGTTCATTATTCATTTCTTTGCAATGCAAATTCTACACCAATAAAAAATGAAGGCTGTAGGGAGATTGGTTTTGACTTTTTTAATTTAAAACAAAATTCTACTGTGAAAGGGCTATTTGAATTTTTCCTGTAAACTCTGTACATTTTTTCTTATCAGCATTGTTGACAGATGACACAATTTCAGCAGAATCTTGAGGTAAGTCACTTGTCATGGTTTTCTTATAATTTTCTATCAGCATAACCCTGCACCCCTTCTGGTGCAAGTGCTAGTATTATTAAATTTATTAAATTAATAAATTAAATAAAAAATATTAATAGAAGAAATGGGGGATAAGAAAAGGATTTTAAAAATTGAACTAAAACAAACAATGTGGAATGGGCAGGCAAAAAGGAATCTAAAATTATTTTAAAGGAATATAAACTAGAGGTTCAGGAAATGACTATGAAGAAAGGTTTAGATTAATCACAAAAGCTTTTAAAAGCTATGATGAAGCAACGTTTAGAAGGAACAGGAGAGGAGCTGGTGAGAACAAGTGACTGCGGGGTGGTCATGCAGAGGAAAAAAACCAAAGAGCCATGAGTGGGGAAATGGTTGAGTTGGGTTTGCCATTAACAAACATCCCTTTTAGAGATTTTAGAACCAGAGGACCGCCACAGGTATAGATGGAATGAGGCCAAAATGACCAGAGGTCGTGGCTGGACCAAAAATTTAGAAATTTTATATAAATTATTATTAGAACAAAAAAAATATCTGTTAGGCTGAGTCTAGTTTATCTATTTCCTTTGCTCTAAGATTCTTTGCGGGAAATAATGGCAACAAAAATGATTACAAGGTGCGCAAGCTGCAAGTGGCAGCGAAAAAGATGTACAGAGTCATGTGTAATGGCTCCTTACTTTCCATCCTCTGATCCCCACAAATTCGAAATAGTTCATAGAGTTTTTGGAACCAGTCATGTACAGAAAACACTTCAAAAAATTAAGTCATACACCAGTTCTTCTCTTTTTTCTTCTTCTTTTGGTTTCTTTTAATTATGCAGTGAAACTCATGTGGCTGTTATGTTGATTTGTATTAGGGTTTGAAAGAAAATGAAAGGGCAGCTGCAGTAAATAGTATGGTGTATGAAGCAAATGCAAGAATACAGGACCCTGTGCATGGGTGTGCAAGTGCTGTTGATCAACTTCAAAAGAAAATCGCTGAGCTGGAGTTACAGTTGGCATCCGAACAGGCAGAACTCGTCAGAATGAGATGGCTTGTGGGTGAGATGGCATCAAAACTCATCGCTGGTTCTCAGTTTTTCCATCCCATACCAGAAGATGATGATTTGGTATTAGAAGACGCGGGTCAATTGTGTAAATTAAAGACCAGTCTATCTGTTGTTTCCATATTCATTTGGCTTTCCATTATGATCTAGCTATCGTAGGTGATTAAATTGAAAGCAAAGTGATATTGCTTCAAGTTGATCGTGGAAATGTATTTGAATGGTATGTTCTCGTTTTGCTATTTCTTTTAAGTATCTATACTTGATATATTAATTGATCAACCATTGGCTAGTTGTGAGCATGTTAATATAGAGGAAATGAAGTTACTGATCCCCACTTTTATTGTGGGTGCGAGGTTTAATAAAAGGATGATGATGATTACTTTTAAATTGTAAATTCTTATCCTCATTTGAATCCGACCATACTTCCACTTTATTTTTTACATACTTTTTTCTATTCAATAGTGAAATCAAACTATGTTAAAGTGTGTTTCACGAATGTAGAGTCATCCAAAGTTCTCAATCAATCTCATTATTGATTTTTATTTTATTTTTTTATTTTTTTTTAAAAGAAAGAAACATTACTTAAAATTAATCTAGAAATCTATATTCATATAGATGAGGTTCTATTAATATTGTTAAAGTACTATCATCAATTCAAATATATATATTAAAAATAAATTAGTCATTAAGCAGGTTTTTTCATCTTCACGGGTCTAGTGTTTCTATTAAGAAATTTTAAATTTATTTAATTATTATACAATTTTTTATGTTTTTTTATTTTATAGATCATTAAAATATTAATAATTTTTATAAAAAATCTTATGGATTAGCTAGAATAGCATCTCCATATTAATCATGTCTATTATTGAAAGATTTTCATCTAGAAAAAATCATGAAGATTGATGTACAATAAGCTACAGAGGTAATGAATATGGTGGGCCAAAAAAATCATGTGGATGTGAATAAAGAGGAGATGAATGTCCTCAAAGTTATCCTCCAAATGTTCAATTTAAGACTCTATAAAACATATGATATATCTACAAGATATGAATCCCAAGTAGCTATGTCTAGAAGAAGATGTATGTCCTACTACACTAAACCACTAGGGGCTAAGTATGTGGTGATGCCAAGATTATTAGGAACAATATAATATTGTGATGGTGCCTTGATATAAAGTGGGGACATGAAGAAAAGTATTTGAACAATCAAAACATGTAAGACTTACAATATAATGAAGCTCCTCTAAGGTATCATCATCAAAGGTTATAGAATTTGTATCTAAAAGAGGAATGAGATCATATTGTAGACACTCAAATAATTTTGACATTATGCATATGATTTCGATCAAATATCATCAAATTATTTTATTAATCAAGTAACTAAGTTTATTTGATTAATTCACTTTCTAGTAACTAACGCCATCTCTTTTAATTAAATAAATCAATATATTTAATTAAAACCCTAATGTTCTAGCATCCTTTCATTTGATTTAAATAAACCCAAACATTTAAATTAAATGTCATAAATCAGCTAATTTCATCCAAGTTAATTAATCCTAAATTGATTAACTCCTAATACTAATCCCTCATTTCTCTAGCTTTTGGCTCAACCTAGGTCAAACCTAAACCCCTAACTAACCCACCCACTTGCACATGAAAATCAATTTCTTTAATTAACTAAATACGTTACTTTCCCTCACAACGCATATTCCCAAGGAATATTTCTTCATTTACTCCACTTATTTGACTCTCTTTCCCAAACCATTTCCCTCTAAAACAATTCAACCCTATTCATTTAATGCCTCTTACAAGTGCATTAATCCCTCTTACACCTCTCAAATCCTCAACTACATGCATTAACCATGCACATTCTCCAAAATGTGCTCCACCTTCCTCAACTAGCCATGTGACAAGTATCACAATATCATTGGCTCTTCTTTAATCCCACATTCCTCCCATCTCTCCATTCTTCAACCCTTCAATCTATAAATACAAGACACTTCTACTCCACAATCCATCCACAATCTTACTATTCTCACTATAGGTACATTTCATTTTAGCATATTCATCATCATCTTAACTTTTTTTTATGATCATTTTGCATCAAAGTCATTTTCTCATCAAGATCAAGATCTTATCAAAATGGCTTGGGAAAGGGATACTTTCCACATCAAAGTAGCACCAATTCCACTATGGGATAGGTATGAACATGCTTTTTTACATGATTGCAATTTGTTTCTTTCATCTTTTGTTGTTTGGTTTGTGTTCTTAAGTATGTTTGAATATCTCATAGGGGCATTTTATTTGCTTGGTTTAAACTAACTCATGGTAATGTTTGTTGAGGTTTAAGCTATTTTGTAGATTTGTGCTTACATCTAGCACTAGGAGGGCCCTTGTTTGTTCAAAAAAAATCACCATCTAACATGCCACTTATGTGTCTAGATTTTGTATGCATGTATATTTGATTATTTTTATGCTCCTCTTTAAATATCTCATAGTCCTTGTGATAGGGATCTAATACATAAGTTTAGAATGTTACCTTGACGTGTTATATTTGACTTCAGATCTGCAATATTTTGGTGTCTTCTATCTCCTTCAATATGCTTTGTACAGATTTATTTGCTTAGGAGAAATGAATTTTATTTCACACTGACATTGCTCATATTTTAACTACTGGCTAAGATAGAAATAATTCTCTTTTGAATTTTCTATAGGTGAACTTGTAGGCTTGCTATGAAAAAAGTCATTATCCATACAAATTGTAGAAACCTATATTCATAGCCTCTACATATACCTAGTCATCATTTGATAAATGAATAGGGATCAATTTGATGAATGAATGTGTGGCTCTATTTATTTTCTTTTGTTCGATGCTAACCAAGCAATGCCTAGGTACATTATGATTGATAGGGAAAGACAAAACGGGATAGCCATCGACCACCATTGTGTAGGCTATCATTACTTTTGCACACAAGGCAAGGTGTGACATTAAATAACTCTTACACCCTCACATGCCATGAATACTGACACCATCCTCTCAAATTTTGCATTGAGTAACTAGCAATAAGTTGCATCACCAATCAACTCACGTGAAAGAATGAAGGGATTAAAGGTGGTATTTGCAATAGTTATGAATGCACACTGACTTGAAAAGATCTTTTGGTGCTTTCTCATAAATGCTCCTATTATAAAGATTTGAAAATCTATTTCTTTTAATAGAGATCTTGGGTTTCCTCATAAATATAAAATATGTTTTTCTTTAATCCTTATGTGGTGTACAAGTCATCTTTGGAGCAACAGTAAATGCCATTATTTATTTTTTGAGTTTTCAAATCTTGAACCGTTAATTTTTGGCACTTAGGACATCTCTAACTCTTCTAGGGTTTTTCACCTAAAAGGAGAGAATTAGGCCAAAAATGCTAACTAGTTCATTCAAATAATGTTATGTGTGATGTTGACTAACCTAAATGAAGTTAACTAAATTAAATTTAATAATCTAAATGAATGAAAAAAAAAGTAAAAATAAGATTTACACTATGTTTGAAAACATGATGTGATATGTAAAAAGCATGAAAGAATGAATACAAATGGAAATTAACTTAAACAAAAAGTTGTTTATCTGAATATGTGCACTGGGAAAACTATAGATGACTGAAGAACTATCTGAAAAACTGATGAAGCTTGACTTTATGATGATTGGGACTCATTCGCCACCTTGGGTGAATCAGTCCCAAATCAGGAACTTTTTGAACATAATATGTTTTTTGATAGTCAGCAACCTATATGTGAATCTAACTCATTTTTGTACATCAGGAGGGACTCATTCACCAAGTATGGTGAATCATTCCACCTTGGAATTTCTACAACTTCAAAATTTTGTTTTTCACCTTGACACCTATACAAAAATTGTTGATGGATGCCCAATCTCGAATCTCAGAAAATTCCTATAAAACAACTTAAAAATGTTTGTCTAATGGAGGTTTTTCCTTAGTCAAACACCTAGTTGGGTAATTAAACCTTAAATAGAGAAAATTTTGAGTAAACCCTAGTCTTAGATGTGTTAAAGACTAGGAAGAGTTGAAATATCATACTAATCTTATTCTATTGCTCTAGAATAAGACATGCAAGAATGATCTATATGATGCAAGATATCAACCCTAGAAACCTTGCAACACATGCAAAGTAGGAATGAAATGACATGCAAATGATAAACAAACAAGATGTAGACCTTAATCTGAAGATAGAGTGAAAATGGAAGATGGAATCAATAGGAAACCAAGTCCTTAGGCATGATTTGGTGGCTAGTTGCACTTCTTCACCCTAGATTTCTTCATGATTCACCATAGGTATCCATCATCAACCCTTTGAAATGTTGGATCTTGACAAGAGAAGTGAGGTTTGAGACCTACAAAAACCCTAGTTTGCTACCCTAAAACTTCAACTTTTGCTAATGAAACTTGTTGTGGAAGAATTAACTCTAAAAATTGCTCTTGAGAGATGATAAAAAGATGTTAAAAAAGATGTGTGAAATGACTAAAAAGGAGTATTTATAAGCAACAATGCCTTATTTTACCATTAGTTAGACCTAAGAGGTTGAAATTTACTAGAAATAAAAGTTAAATTGATTAAATTCCCACTTAATTTTGAATTTTCCCTTAAAGGGGACTCATTCGCCACCCTTGGCAAATGGGTCCCACTAGAGGGCACTCATTTTCCCAAGGTGACGAATGGGTCCCACTACTGTTGTTTGAAGGTGGGTTGTCAGGGTATGATGTATTAAATGTTGTTTGTTAGGCTTTATGTGATTTCTCAAGTGAAACATTCCTCTAGATCAAAATTAATGGGTCTAAGGGGCCTATAAATGTTTTTTTGAAGGAAAATGATGTGAAGGGACTCAAAAATCGGTCCAATTATGCATAAAATTATCTCTTTTCTCAGGTGGGTCAAATTTTCTATGACACAAATCTCAAGGTTGATTTCTAATGCTATTTATTTGAATTTGGTTGCAAGAATTGAATAATTGATACAAATGCTTTGATGCGAGGTTTGATCATAATTGTAGCCTATTTAATATACTATACTTAAGTTTGATGAATATGACTGTGTGAAGTGACACTCTTTCATAGAGTTAAGAAAAAAGGGGGGTTTCTTGTCATTCATTTGGTTATCATTCTATACTTAGTGTTATAAATGGTTTTGTAATTTGGTGGTATAAAGCTCTAACATGTATGAATGTGTTTTTTTCATTATTTTACAGTATAATTACCAAGTGCCAAGTTTTCATTTTTCTTCTAACATTGAAATAAATCTTATTTGTGATGTTTGCATAGTAAGGAATTGCATAAAGAATCAGTGGCATTGGAATCAAAGAACACAAGTATATTGGAGTTGAAGAAAATTGAGCATTGAACTTGAAATGGAAAAAAGCATTTTAAAATTCTTATAGTAATAGCTCTAATCATCCATTTACCACTTTCATTTTCTATTTTAGGACAACTCACTTTAGTTTTGGGTTTAAAATTAACCATTGATGTGATCTCTTCAAGTTGGTTAAAATTGAACCTTAGAAACTCACTGGAATTTTGATTTAGTCTAAAATTGAACAAGTAAATTCAACATTTCATTTTGGTACTATATAAAGAACTCATTATTTCCCTTAAGGATTTAGAGATAACCTATGTTTACTTTATTTTTTAATCTTCTTTACAAACAAATATGATTAACATGCATATGCACTTCTCTTGCACTTCATAGCGATCTTGAGAACCAAAAGCATTTTAGTGATAGTAGGTTGTCTAAAATATTTCCTCCACACTTAAAGTTTGGGTTTAACTTTGAAAAGATAATGTGAGTGTGATGAAAAGGCATTGTGTGTGTTCCCTCCAAAGTGCATTGGGCAGCTAAACTACAAATGTACTCCTTTTCCATTCTTTACCTTTAGAGGGGCTATCTTGGTGGGAAAATGTACTCACCCTAGGGGAATGACTCAAATTGGTAACAAGCTAAACACCAAGCTACTTCCAACCAGTATATAAATTCAAATGTTGAGGAAACTCATCATTACAAGTGCTTCTACAGACAAGAAAGTGATACTCTTTGTATGGGTTGATCTTGCCTCTTGTGTGGCCATATGAATGGGTGACTTAATTAAGAGCCAATTTGTGTAGTTTTGAAGAACGTTTTCTATTTATTGGTGCAAGAGGTCAGACCTGTGAATCCATCCCACATACTTGTGGTTCTTAGTAGAGATGAATAATTTTTCATGGGAGATTCATGAGAACTCGAAGCTCGGTTTACTCATAGAAGTGAGTGCCATGGAGGGGAGCCAATGTGGTCAAGCTTCTAATAATTTTCTCTAAATAAGTACAACTAGATAAATCCAAGTGGGAATTCAAAAAATATTTTCTCTTTTATCCTAGGGTTGTGTATTATTTTGGAATTAGAACACTTTCCTTGGATCTACTATTTTGAAAACAAACATTCAACAAAATCATCAGAATTTCAAACCCTTTGGAAAAATCAAATACCTTTGAAAATTCCAAGTATTACTATTTGTCCCTAAGGATTCCATACTTAGAGGCTTCTAAATATTTGGGCCTGTACCTCAATTTTCTCTCTCTAAAGTCAACATTAGGGAACTATTGCCTTGATCCTCTTGATTTCCACATAAGGGGCCTTTTGGGAGGAAAAGAAACTGAGATATAAACATTTAGTTTGAAAAGCTAAGAAAGAAAGTGTTTGTGGTAAAGAGAATCCATTAATAAAAGATAAAAGAAAATTGAACCCCGCACATGTGTTTGTTCAAATGATTTCCTACAAGATCAAAATCCCAAAACCAAAGTCTATCAATCGTCACAAGCGTGACCTTAGACCAAGAAATCTCAAGAAACATCAGTCTATGCTTTACCAAGTTAGAGAAATATTTCTCTATAAAGTTTACAAATGTGCATCAAAGGACAATCCAAACTTGTACTCATTCTATTATTATCAAAATCTAGCTCTCTTCTAATGTTTTGAGTATCTCACTTTTAGAGTTGAAAAGTTCTTGGAATTATAGCATGTTCTGCAATACCTAGGTGTTGTAAGAAAAAGTATCTCTAGGTTCATCTAGAATGAAAATCAACACTTTCATCCATCCTCTAACATCAATCAAATCGCATATGAAAAACAACTTTAAACCATTGGAAAAATAACTCATACTAGACTTTTGGCAAATCCTTCTACTCAAAATCAAAATCATATTGTTTGACTACATGTGTGTAGACGAATCCTTCTTCATACACTTAGTTAAATTATCACATTGTGGAAAAGATTATTCCAAGATAACATCCAAAATATTGGGGTTTATAAGTCCATTTCCCAAAATTCAAATCAAATCCAAATTCAAAAAATTAATATACTGTAAAGTCTAGTATCCCTCCAAGGTTTCTTAAAAGTTCAATCATTCAAATCATCCATCTTTCACTTATCTCATCACCACCATTTGATCCTTAACATCCTAGATTTTATTTTTTGTACCTAAAGCTTAGACCAACCTAAGGAGTTAGAGGTTTACCTCCCATATTCTTGAAAGTTGATCCTTATTTTATGGTTCAAACTAGATCTCAACACAAGAAGAACATGGAACCAAAAAAAGAAACATCCACTTCAAGTGATTTGAGTCAAATTGATATAGAATTCAACCCTAGGATATCCATCAACCTTCCACTTAATCCTCCTCAAATACCTCAAAATCCTCAAGAGGGAGGTTTCCAAGTTGAGGATGTAACAAAAAATTATCAAGGAATGTCCCATGATGAGATAATGGAGGTTATCCAAAATCCTAAGAACCACAATATTGTCAACACAATGATGACACTCAATCCTTCACAATACATGTTAGCATTAGCAAAGGAATGGGATAAAATCCCTTCTAATTATGATGTGAGCACTATTGTGGAAAATCCTCATGGGAATATGCCTCTGGTATCATTCACACCATCCTTCCAAAACATCATTCAATCCATCCAACAACCCACATCATCTCATGCTCTAAGTTAACCCATAATCACCAAGGGGATTTCAATACTTCATGCTCTTCAAGCACATCCCATTGTAGAAAAACAAGACTTAGACACAAACACCATATTGGGTCTACCAAATACCATCCCTCAAGACCCAAAGCATCCATACATTCCACTCATTTTCCATGACACCAATAATCCATCTTCCTTCACTGCGTCGCCAACATATTCTCTTGATACAAAAGTCTCTCTCCCCATGGTATCACAAGGACAAGGGGAATATTTGATGCCTCATCATCTCTTTCTCAAGGAAACATACCACCAATCTTCCCTCCATTATCTCCTCTAACACAAAAATCCACATCAATCATTGGTTTAGGGAAACCCCCTCTACCTAACATACCAATGCAAAATCAACCAAGTCAAAACAATCCACCAATTGTGAATCAAGTCAACATACCAAATCCTTTGAACATTCCATCGATATCACAACAACATGTGGCATCAATCAAATTAGCACAATCAATCATTACCCCATCCATAACACCTCAAAATGTGGTTTCCCAAGGACTTAATAGATCAACCACACCATCTACCACATAACCCCTCATCATCACTCAAATAGATCACCCCATCTCACACAATTCTAAATCCTCCACCATTACTGCCAAATCCAAACATGGTGAGGCAATACAACATCACAATACAAGCAACAGAAAAATCCTATCAAAAGGCACTACAAAAATTCCAAAACCAACAAACTACTCAAGCTACTCAATAAGCTACACAACAAGCGTAGGTGCAACAAGTTGCATAATGAGCATAGTAGGCTACTCAAGCACAAGTACAATATTTATTAAAATGACAAGTTGCAAAATTCACACAAGTTGTGCAAGAACAATGATCCATACAAGCTACACAAGTTGGATAAGATTCCCAAGCCGCACAGGCTGCCCAAGCTACACAAGCACAAGCTTAGGCAAAAGAACAATACCAAGCACAACAACAATTAGCTCAACAACAAGCCTATTAGAAAGATTTTTAGCAATACCAAGCACAACAAAAAGGAGCTTAGCTTCTAGCCGAACAACAAGCATTGTTGGCACAATAGCAGCAAGACCAACAACAAGCGTTGTTGGCATAGTAGAAATTTTAGGCATACCAACAAGCATTGGTTGCACAAGAAAACTTGAAATCGCCTCCCACAAACACACAAAAACACCTCACTAGTCACTCAAACAATCAAACCACCCCAAAACACATTCATCCCACCACTTGATCTCCAAACTAATGTGTCTACACAAATAAAATTTCTCTCACAACAAGCACTAGACCTACAATCTCTAAAAACAACAAAAACACAAGGGAAGTTATGATCTTATACATTTGACAGAGGGTGCTACCACAATAGTTGTTTACAATTTCTGAGAGATCCTGATTTTTGCTGAAATCACTTATTTAAGAAAATATAATGATTTAAGCCTTAAAATATTCCATTTAAAGGATTCAAATTGAAGAGGGTTTGATCAAACCACCTTAGACCAATCCCCCTTGGGTAGAACCCTGCTAGTTTTAAACCATACCTATAACATAGTCTCCTTCACACCTATCAAAATGCTAATAAAAAAACACTTTTGATTTACCTTTTTGGGGATCAAATGAATTCATTTAAAAATGATTTTTTTGTAAGTATGTAGTCCTTATTATAAGATTCCAAAAAAGTATAATTTTAATAAAATTTGATTTGATTATTATATTTATTTTTTATTTCTTGTGAATGTAAGTTTTTCACTAAAAATCAAGCTCTTTGTTCTACACATGTGGAAAAATAGAAGATTATCAAAAAAATATATATTAAAAAATATGAGTCTACTAGATATTAAAGTCTTTGATCCAACAAAAAAAGACAAAATGAATTTCAGTACATACAAAATGAGTTACATGTTATACAATCCCTCTATACGTTTGAATTGTAATTAGTTTGACTTTGAAACTTGATTAAATAAAAAATATTCAATAAAAAACTATCTAACCAAGTGGAAGCACTAAAAAGAACTTGATTATGCATTATACAGTGAGCATCACTTTTTCAAAATGTTTTTTTCTAAAAAAAAATAGTTTTTGAGGGAGATGGAAAAAGAAGTGCAATATGATTCCAAATTTTTTGAAAAAAATATATTTGGAATCTACAGAAAAAATGTCACAAAACTCTAGTTTGCATCATCTTTAAATTCTTCACAATTTAGCTACTATAGGTGCTCAAAAGTGAAGATTTAGTTAAAATAATTATTTCAGTGTCTAGTTTGGTCAAAAATTGTAAACCACTATTGTGGGATCACCCCAGAAGCATTGCAATGGTTCCATTACCATAAGGATTCGAGATACCAAAATTTAACAAATATTGTGGGATGGGCAATCTTGAAGATCACATTAGGGAATTCCATGTACACTATATGGAAGTTACATACAATGATTCTTATCTAATGTGACTCTTCCCTTGAAGTTTGCTGGGTTTGGAAGTGGAATGGTTCTCCCATATCCCCTCGAGAATCAAAAATTTAAAAGAAATTGTGGACTTATTCATACAAAATAAATCATTCAACATAGGCATGGACATGAGTCTAAAAGAGCAATCCACCTTAAAACAAGCCAATGGGGAGACATTTGCATCCTTCTTTCCTCGATGGTGATCCAAGTCCAACAGGAGCAAGTGGAATATGCTAGAAGAACAAGAAACCTGTACCATCATTGTCAATCTTGAAGGGACCTTTTCCTTCCATCTAAAAATGAAAGGCATCACGACAAATGATTAGTTCATCCCCAAGGCACTAAATATTGAAAGAGCCCTTATTACACAAGGGGGGACACCTACTTATCAAGACAACCATCCATCAACTAGTTACAATGAAAAACCTCACACATGGGAAAAGAAAAAGAATATCACTAATGATGGCATTATTGATGCTAAAGTTATTATTAGTGCCCAAAGGAAAAACACACAATCATATCGACAACCACAAGTCAATAACCAAAATAACACACAAGCCAACACATCATCACAACAACCTAACAATAAAGTGGTCAAAAACCTGAACAATCAAGGGGGACCACCACCAAAGAACAAGTATCCCCCCAAACAAAAATACACACCACTTGGGGAATCAATTGAATCTATCATTCAAAAATTGGTATAGGAGAATCTCATTAAAATCAACGTTTATGAAAATTATCAAGAGCCCCAAGTTAAACCACCATGGTATAATGAAAATCACCTTTTCAATTTTTTCATAAAATTAAGGGACACATGAAAACCAGTTGCATGAGACTAAAAAATTTGATCCAATATCTCATTGATGATAGGACCATAAACATTAAACAACCTGCAAGGAATCAAGATCTTAAAATATACATGAATCTAATGCCATATCACAATAAAGGAAAAAAAATCATAAGGAAAAATATAACAATGTAAACCATGTTTACAATCATGTTGTTAAGTCCTTGGATGAGTGGGTTGCATTTGTCAACATCAAGGGAGCTAGAGCAGACTATGGAGTCACCACACATGATAACTGAATTACCATTCTAGGACCATCACAACCACCCAAAGCACCTATCTGAAATATTGAATATTTTCCCAATGGTTATAATGTCTTGGACAAACTAAAAAGAACCCTTGCCCAAATATCCATCATGGAGTTACTAAAAATCTCACCCACATATAGAAAAATACTAGAAGAAGCATTAGCCACATCATCTATCCCAATGGAGCTTGATGCAAACTAGTTCCAAGCTATGGTTTGAAATATCACCACATCACATCTCCTAACAATCTTTGAACATGATCTCCAAACTCAACCATCTCGAATTCTTATTCCATAAAAATAAAGTCAAGCGAGTCTTGGTGCATGGAGATGTGGGTCTAAATATTTGTATTTTCAACCTAATAAAAAATATGGGATTCTCTAAAGACATCATTGAAAAAGGTAAGGGTATTACTATCAGGGCATATGATGATCAAGAACAGGTGTCTCAAGTCACCATTCAACTCCCTATTCAAGTAGGGCTAGCAATCATGGAAACTACATGCCAAGTCCTTGATCTTGAATTACCTTACAATATCCTCCTAGGATACCCATGGATTCATGGGATGTAAGCTGCCACATCCACCTTCCATCAATATGTCAATTTTATTTATCAAAATCAAGTCACATTCCATGGAGATCCTAAGCCATTCTTTTATAGTAAGAACCTGGAATCCAAGTACTACAAGATCCCTCAAGTCACGAAGAACTATGGTGGACCCACATCTCCATATATAAACCCATCTACCCTTGCCTTCACTTCTAAGATAAAAACACCCTCCATTTTAGATATTTATGATATTATGATCATTATCCAAGATAATGGGTGTGGGAGCTACAAAATGAAAAAGAGTGCCTTTGTAATAGGAGAGTCACTTTAATCTACTCAATCTCATGGACAACCCCAATCAATTGGCAGACCATCTAAAAACTTCAAAGTAGACCCCTCCAGATTCAAAAGGTTGGGGTACCTAGGTTAGGAAGTGGTAGATGAAAGGGATATATCAAGCTTATTGTATCAAGATGAAAGGACCATACCTGATCTTCCCATGGAAAATGACAACAAGGACTATAGTTAATGCAAGAATGGGGCTATAACAAAAATGAAAAGCTTGGAAAAAATGATAATGTCCTTTTGGAACCTATTATTCTTGAGAAGTGCTTAAAGAATCTTTGCCTTGGAAGACTATGTGGATGACATATTAGCCAAATCAAAGAAGCATTGAGATCACATAGTGGCACTAAGCTTCATCTTTAACATGCTAGAAGAATACAAGGTAAGCCTCAATCCTAAGGAGTGTATCTTTGGTGTACAATCGGGCAAGATCCTAGGGTTTATTGTATATATGAGATAAATTGAAATAGACCCTTCCAAAGTGAAAGCAATTCTCGAAATGGAAGCACCAAGAACACTGAAGTAGTTAAGGGGTTTGTAGGGAAGGCTCCAATCCATTTGTCGGTTTATAGTAGAGTTATTAGATAAGGCTATCCCATATTCTCAGCTACTCCACAAGGGGGTATCATACAAATGGGATAAGAAATGTGATCAGACACTCAATAAAATCAAGGAGTACTTACTGACACCACCAATCTTTATGCCACTGATTTTGAACAAGCCATTGATCCTTTATATATCAACAATAGTAGTAGCCCTTGGCACTCTCATAACTCAACATGATGAAAATGGGAAAGAGAGATCTATTTACTATATCAATAGAACCATGGTGGAACATGAGATAAATTACACATTCATTGAGAAGGCTTTCCTAGCAGTAGTTTTTACTACATAGAAATTCAGGTGCTATATGTTGGCTCATCAAGTAAAACACATCACCAAGACAGATCCCCTCAAGTATATACTTTCTAAAGCAATGCTCATAGGGAGAATGACTAAATTGGTCATGATCTTAGAAAAATATGGAATTGAGTATGTAGAACAAAAATCCATTAATGGGCAAGTAATTGTAGACCAACTAGCAGAGGCATCGATATATTCAGAGAACCCATTGATATTAGAGTTTCTCAATGAGTCAATCTTTAATTTGAGTGTCAGAGATAATTGGAAAGTATATTTTCATAGGTCCTACACACAACATGGGTCAGGAGTGAGTCTTCTTCATCATACTCCAAGGAGATTTCATACCAAAATCATATAATTTATCTTTTCCTTATGCAAACAACATTGCAAAGTGTGAGGCACTTTTCATAGGACTTAGAATTGCAGTACAATGGTAGATTATTGCAATTAAGGTCTATGGAGACTCACAACTTATCATCAACTACGTCAATGATGAATATGAAACAAAGGATGAAAAGCTCACCCTGTATAAGAAACTAGTGGGAAGCCTCAAGGAATTCTTCATTGAAATCACATTTGAGGAAATACCAAGGGAAAACAATAGAGAAACTAATGCTATGGAAATAATTGGATCACTACTAGATATACCACGCAATGTCCATAAACATGAATTCTTGGTAGACAAACTTCTCATACCAACATTCGAGGGACCAAAGTCTGAGTTCGTGTGTGAAATTATTGGTACTGGTGATCCTTGGTACCATGACATATGCACCTACTTGAAAATAGGTGCCCTCCCTACTGATATCACCTTGAACCTAAAGAGAACATTTTTCAAGAAGTCATCATGTTTCCTTATCTTAGGAGACACCCTATATTATAGGAGTATTGAAGGAACCTTTTTGTGATGCCTTAACCCTGAGGAATCTTTGACTGCTTTAATTGAGGTACATGATGGAATTTTTGGTTTACATTCTAGTGGTATGACCTTGGCCAAGAAATTGTCGAGGATTGGTTACTACTAGCCTATGATGGAAAGAGAATCTCACGACTATGTCCAAATTTTTTTACAATGTCAACAACATGGGGACCTCATCCATGCACCAACTTAGGAGCTCCAATCGATTATAACACCTTGGCCCTTTTCATAATGGGGGCTTGATCTCATTGGTAAAATCACTCCCACTTCATCCAATTGAGACAAGTTCATTATCATAGCCATAAAATACTTTACGAAGTGGTTAGAGGCCATCTTGATGACCTATATCATAGGGAAGTAGATATCCAATTTCATCATGAACTACCTCATCTACTGCTACGGTGTTCCACAAGCCCTTATCTCAAATAACAATAAACCTTTCAAGAACTAGGATGTTCGAGATATATGCCAAAGATTCAATAACCAACATTGCTTCTCCACCCCATACTACCCACAGGATAATGGCCAAGCTAAGGCTACCAATAAAACCATCTTGAAAATCCTAAAGAAAATAGTCAATGAAGCTTGCAGTGACTAGAACCTATAGCCAAATCCTACCTTATGGGCCTACCAAATGACTATCCACATTCCTACAATTGCAACACCTTTCCCCCTAGTCTACGGATCAAAAGCCATCCTTCCTATTGAGATCGAGCTCCCATCCTTAAGAATATCATTGCAAAATCTTATCACTGATGAAGAATATCAAGTGTCATGGTTGAATGAGCTAGAACTACTAGATGAGCAACACATGGATGCCTTCGACCATCTACAAGTCTATTAGAATTGTCTCAATATGAGCTATAATAATAAGAGTCATACCTTTCAAGTTAGAGAGCTCATGTTGAAAGAAAATCAAAAGAATGTTCCAAATTTAGATAACAAGGGAAAGTTTGAACCCAATTGGTTGGTACCCTTCATCATCACAGTGAGCTACAAATCAAGAGCATATTAGCTATCAACACATGAAGGTGAGCCTTTGTAGGAGCCCATAAATAGGTAAAAAATAGAGTTGTTGTGTTGAACTGTGGGTCTTTGAGCTATGAACGTAGGAAAGTCCATCATCAATGTGCCCCCAATACACATTAGGTAATTCCTTTAGGAGTCCGCCATAATAAACTTGCAATCCATTTGTTCATATCTCATCAATAAATGAGTCTATTTCAGTTGAACTAAGTGGTATTTTCATGTATAACGTAGGAAAGGATAATCTTTTCTTAGCCCCCGAGACCCCTAGGGTAGGTATTTAGGTTAGGTTCTTGGTCAAAATTTTAGAAAACATAAAAACATTGGAAAATCAAAACATTTGCAAACACATTGTAAATACCAAAAACAACCCTAAAACATTTCAAAACATCAAAAACATCCAAATATTTGAAAAAAAATCATTTATCTCATTTCACATTCATCCACAATAAATGTCCACTCATAATAAATAAATCATCTCCTTCAACCTTTGGCAAAACAATTGGAAACAAGTATGGAAAATTAAAAGTGAAAACTCAAGTGTCAAGGTGTCAAGTCTAGGTTAGTAGGTAAGCAAATTGGTTAACTCTTGGTATCAATAGCCCATCAATCCCATTGGTCTCAAAATCATTTGATAACATCATGTACTAGGATGCATCCTTCCTACAATGGACATCAACATTAAACCTCACCGTAGTTCTTTCTTGGCTAGAGGTATGAAGAACATTGACGTGTTTGTGTACTTGATTTTTTCTTGTGATTTATCTAATTGCACCTATTCCCATGACATCTTGATGATGTCTAAGCAAAACGATTTAGAGAGAAAGGAATGGGGAATTGATCATTATCTTTTTTCTACTATGCTTGTTGGATATTCTTGTAATATAACTTTGGTCATGCTAATTTTGTTTGATTTGTAGGAAGGGTGTTTTAGATGTCTTTTTGAATATTACATAGGAAGGTTTTTCTTTTCTATGTTTTGGTCAAAGATATTTCAAATGTTTGAAGTACATCCTAATGATATTTTTTATGCCAAGTGTGAAAAAGGATACTCCTATTTGATTGTCAAGTCAAAGTCCATCTCACTAGGTACAAAACCATCATGGTTTTCTATACCTTGATGTATCATACATGTATGTGTGTTATCAAAAATAAAGTTATGCTCTTTACATCCCCAATCCCTAGATAAGAAATACATCATCATCATTCATCGTCATATCTAATAAAGTTTGGATGACTCATAGATGTGTTGGACTTCTACATCCTCTTGTAATCAAGTGTTGATCCCTCTCATTCTTCTATCCTCTTGCACATTAACATGCTATCATGTCATTCATTACAACATCAATGCATCCATCATGAATCCACAAACCGTTGGCATATTTTGTATCACGCATATCATCATAATAGGAAGCATCATTCATCACACATGCATGACATCATCATTTAAGTTATTTTGGATAATATAGATTTGTTATTCTAAGCATCTTAAAACATCTTATTTACATCATCATCATAATATATATTTGTTAGTCTAACCGTCAATACATCCATCTTGAACCTCTTTGTCATGATATTTACCCTAAAATTGAACTTTTCGCTCAATCTCCTGAGGGGGTAGTGTACTGTCATACTTCATTCTGTTGGGGCAACATTGGGGCATATGAAAAAATAAGAATTTTTTGAATTTTTATCTTGACAGTGCTATTCTTTGAACCAACGCAACTGGTACATTGCTTCAAAGCAGGGAAAAATGCAAACACTCAAATAATTCTAACATTATGGATTTGATTTCAATAAAATATAATCAAATTCTTCTATTAATAAGTTAACTAAGTTTATTTGATTAATTCACTTTCTGCTAAATAATGTCATCTATTTTAATTAAATAAATTAATATATTTAATTAAAATACTAATGTTCTAACATACTCTCATTTGATTTAAATAAACAAAAAAAATTAAATTAAATGTCATAAATCAACTAATTTCATCCAAGTTAATTAATCCTAAATTAATTAAATCCTAATACTAATCCCTCATTTCTCTAGCTTTTGACTCAACTTGGGTCAAACCTAAATCCCTGACTAACCCACCCAATTGCACATGAAAATAAATTTCATTAATTAACTAAATACCTTATTTTCCCTCACAAGGCATATTCCCAAGGAATACTCCTTCATCTACTCCACTTCTTTAAATGTTTTTCCCAAACCATTTCCCTCAAAAACACCTCAAGCATATTCATTTAATGCCTCTTACAAGTGCATTAATCTCACTTTCACCTCTCAAATCCTTAACTATGTGCATTAACCATGTACATTCTCTAAAATGTGCTCCACCTTCCTCCACTAGCCATGTAACAAGTGTCATAGTATCATTGACTCTTCATTAGTCCCACATTCCTCCCATCTCTTGATTCTTCAACCCTTCAATTTATAAATACAAGGCACTTCTACTGCACAATTAGTCCACAACCTTATTATTCTCACTATAGGAAATTTCATTTTAGCATATTCACCATCATCTTAGCTTTTTTCTATGATGATTTTGCATCAAAGTCATTTTCTGATCAAGATCAAGAGCTTATCAAAAGAGGTTGGGAAAGGGATACTTTCCACATCAAAGTAGAACCAATTCCACTATGGGATAGGTATGAACATTCTTTTTTACATGCTTGCAATTGGTTTCTTTATTCTTTTGTTGTTTTTTTTGCATTCTTAAGTATGTTTGAGCATCTCATAGGATAATTTTATTGGCTTAGTTTAAACTATCCCATGCTAATTTTTCTTGAGGTTTCTTCTATTTTGTAAATTTGTGCTTACACATATATAGTTAGATCTTCTAGATATTGAGAGATATGAAGGTATCCAATGATCCTCCAAAGTTGAGTCTAAAAAGTGTGGGGACAATCAATGTCCAATACAACACACATAGTGTCAAGATCAAAAATAGAATAAATCATGTGTACAATATGAGCACTGATAATAATCATGTGACATAGATTTTGGGAACCCTAAGATTCTTACTCTCTTTCTAAGATTTTTCACCTAGAAAGAGAGAGATTTAGGTCTCAAAATGCTTGTGTAACACTCAAATTAGGATGTTTTCTATCTGATGTGATGTAAATGAACTTGAATAAATGCAATTGCTTGATTGAAATGAACTAAAATGAATGCAAAAGTGCAATTTAAGCTATATTTGAAAACACATTGTGATATACAAATAACTATGAAAATGAAGAAATTATGTAGAACAAAAAGAGATGGATGAAATAAGAGTGCACTTGAATGAAATATGAGTTGTCTAGAATGTATGGAATGATGATGAATTTTATTGGTTTTTCACAGCGAGACTCATTTGCCAAGGGTGGTAAATTAGTCCTCCTACTAATGAAAACATGTCAAGAACTAATTTCTAACAATCGAGATCTGAGATATGACAAAATACAAATTTTCAAGTCTCAGGCGGGACTCATTCACCAAGGGTGGAAAATCAGTCGACTCCTATATTTTTGGAAAATTAGATAGCAACTCTGCAACAATAGATTTGGGAATGTCTAAATGTCTAATGAAAAACACTTATTTATACAATTATTGTGCCTTACTATCTATTCATACCTCATCATAGGCCAACAACAAGAGAATTTCAATAAAATACCAAAAGGAAATTTCAAATATTTTGAATTTGTAGCCAAGGGGGAATCATTTGCCACCCATTGCAAATGTGTCCCACCTAGGACCTAAAAACAAGTGTTAGAAATAATGTTGTGTTTAGTATTGTTTTTTGGGATAATATCTAGAAAAACACTTAATTAAGCATATGAGGGCATAAAGAGACAAAATAAAGCATGGGAAAGGTGTAAATAAGGAGATTGTATCTAGAAAAGCGTGAAGGATTAATACAAGACTTTACAACACTTGAATATAGGACTCGTTAGTGTGTAAAAAGGTGATTTTTTTGGTAAATTATATTGAATATAGTCTCAAAGAATGTTGAAATGTCTTACAACACTTCACAACACCTTCACAAGACATCGTTCTTTGAGTTTTAATACCTACATAAGCATGTTCAAGCCATGATACAACATAAAATAAAAGCAACATAACTTCAACACCGTGAAACAAGACCTACAAGGCCATGAAAATGACAAAGGAATTTTTTCTATGACACATTTAGGCCCCTAGTCAGAGGATGAACTTTCTTCCTCTCACTAAAGTAGCCATGAACATTGAGGGGAGGGTTCAAATGCACTTATACTAGCAAGATGGAATACAATGATTAGGAGGGATGATCATGCCCAAAGGACAAAGGAACACACAAATGGTGAAATGAATTGAATGATGCTTTGATCATCAATAAAACTAGTTGTGAAAAGAGATCTAGGTTGATTGATTGAAAAAGAAATGTGTAGTCACTCTTGTGCCAAGAAACTAGTTGTCCATGGGGTGAGAAGGCCCAACTATATACTCAATGTGGGGACACGAAACTAGTTTTCCATGGGGTGAGAAATCCCAAAAAGAAGTAAGATACATATGCTAGTTGGTATGCACTCACAAACACAAAAGTGGGTATGGGGAAAAGTCATGCCACTAGTTGGGCTTCTCACTCAAGCATGCAAAAGCTCTACCCATTCGATAACTTTAACAAGGCACCACAAAGCCAAAGAAAATGTAAATGTTGCTTTATGTTTCATGAGATAATCAAAATATGATGGCACCATAGGCATGCAAGCTGTGTTATGCAAGGTGGCCAAACAAATAAGATGGCTCCACAGGAATGCAAATTGTGTTATGCAAGGTGGCCAAATGAGGATGCAATAATGTGAAAGATTGTTCAAAGGAGTCTTGTTCAATTTATGCAAGGTTAGTCACTTAGGGAACATTGTGTCTAATGTCTCCAAGAGAGGACCAATCAAATAATACTATATTCACAACTTAGGGGATGAAGTGTGTCACATCAAACCACAAAGAGGAATGTTATATGATGAGATAGATCACATTTATGAAGGATATCACATCCAATGTCATCCACAAAGTGACAAATGCATCATGTAAATGAAAAGGCTACACTAAGATAAATGAATGCACAATGAAATTATGGTAATGTATGCCCACCACTTTAAAGGAATTGCTACACATCGTTCTGTGAGAAATTACTTGAAAGTAGAGAAGAAGAGAAAAGGAAAAAAGAAAAAATAAACAAGAGAGCCAAATTGGAAAGCTCTATGGCAAGTCATATGTTTCAAGGGTAGGTTGTGTCATGTCAAGGAAAAATGTCACGCCCCACCGTGCGAACCCCAAAGGAACTTAAAACAACGGAACAATTTTTTTTTGTTTTTATTTTTAAAGATTGTAATAACATACTTAAGTATCATAACATAACAATGTATTAAGAGGCACACTTGTTCCAATGGGGTACACTAAGTGACATGACAATTCTAACCCATAACATCGATAATAAGTTAAACAATAATAAACAGTTATATATATCCATTCATTCTCACATCATCATTTAAATATCTATTAAACAAAACTACATTCAGGACATAAGTACATATGATAACACATGTGATGATAAAGATATAAAGTGTTACATATTTCGATAGATACAACATAACATATCCAACTATTACAAGTGAGTGCTCCTGAATCAAATCATGGCTCGAATATACATTACATCCCAAATAATAATAAAATACAACAGACTGAAGGTACATCTCAATAACCATATATCCAAATTACATCGAGGTCACCCCATCACACGTGGGAGACGATACAACAATAAAACATTAAATACATTACAACTGAAGTATATCCAACTATCTGGTACATTAGAATAACTGGATCATCAACATCTTCCAAAAGCCCTGCAATAAAGATACACCTGCAATAGAAAGGGAAACCCAACGGGGTGTGAAGCACGTTCCACCCAACCACCCCCGTGCTGAGAGTAGACAAGGAAGGGTCCCCGACCAAGTACGTCTAACAACAGCAAAGACTAACTCCAAGAAGATAACTTAACACCAAAGAACACATAGCAACACAACAATGGCAAATCCAAAAGGCACGACAAACCACTGAAGAACATAACAACCAGACACAATCACAACATCAACGAATCTCAAGACATAATATTGAACATTACTTACAATAGTAACCAAAGACAAACCAATAAATCACTTCCAGAGGACTTCAGTAAATCAACACAAACAGAATGTTAGACGAGAGTGTCATCGCATGGTTTCACATGGATTCTCCAGACAACCTATTACAAGGTGCCACCTCCATCTCTACATGGATTCTCCAGACAACCAAGTTAAGGTGCCGCTTCCATCTATGGTTCTCCTGACAGCCTATCTCAAGGCGCCGCTCCATAGGGTTACTCATGCGGAGTCATTAACCTTTCGTGAAGACAAGGCAATGACCTTGCCAACCACGGCCTTCTCAGTCCCCTTTAGTCTGTGATAGCACTAACAGGTGGATGAGGCTTCACAATTATCTTGTTAATGTTTAATCCCCACCCCGTGGTTTATTACTTAAGTTATCGATCACCTAACTCTATGTGGTTACCCTGACAAACCTTGTTACCGCCCCACTCAGAGCCTCTCTCTAAACACTCAATCCCAAAATAAACAACACCCAAAAAGGACTACATCAACAAGATATAATTGAACCAACACATGGATCCTCCGCGAGGCATAACCATCTCGCCATAAATCATACATATAACGTTCACATACGGTACAATCCAAATGTACTTTAACACCACATCCAAGGCCAATCTTAAGAACAACATCAACCACAAGATTGAATAAAGATAACAGTAACCACTTCTCTGGAAGTCCTAAACACAACTTAGGTTCCTATAACCGAACAAGCTAATTCTAGAGTTTTCCCACAAGACGTAACTCAAACAAAAGAAAAATCACGATTAAACAAATAAACTCAAAAGACAGCACATACATATAAAACTCATTCTAATAAAAAAAACAATTTCTGCCAATTAATTAATCAATACTCAAGAAAACTCAATTAACTAATATGTAGTTTATTTCTACTTTTACAATTACACTAATATAATCCTCATTTATACTATTTTTCCAACATTACAACACGCAAAATTATATGCATAAATAATTACAAAAATAAATATTTTAAATTCTCTAAAACAATAACATCTCCCGTATTATATAAATATACGTATATACACCTTTATACACATATATATATTAAAATAAAATTATTATTTTTAAAATATATTACAATTAAAACAGTTTTATAAACATCAATATATCGAAACATATATTATAGAATTTTAAAAATATTATTCAAGAAAATATCATTTATAATATATATATATATATATATATTATAAACCAAACCCAAATTAAAATCAAATTATAACTTTTATTTTGTAAAAAAAATCGAATTATACTAAATAAAATTAACAACTTTTAATAATAAATTAAAAAATTAAAAAAATTAAATTAAATTAAAAAAATAAAAATTTAAAAAAATTAAAATTAAAAAGAACAAAACTGGCTTTTTCCCATGCATTTGCATGACAGTTGCGTGCCTCTCCAAAGGAGTAAGCAGCTCCCAAGGGAAGGTCAGCTCCACCTGGGTCAGTGAATACAGCCTCGGTATAAGGTCAGCCTAAGGGGCTACCCGCCCCACACTCCCTTCCCCAATAAATTTATTTATTTAAAATTTATTTATTAATTTTTTTAAAATTTTATTATATTTTCAAAAAAAAACTTTTCTATAATTTACTTCGCCCATTCGGGCACGGAAATAAATAAGGAAAATATTATAATTCTAATTTTATACATATATTTATATTCATTTATTTTTATTGTTATTTATTTATTTTATATCAGACCAATAGGTCAAACACAGTACAATAAATTTGTTTATAAAGAAAGACAAAGTTTTATATATATATATAGTTTATTTCATAAACAACTAGAAGCAAAACACAAAATCTTAACCTTTAATCTGTAAATATATATATTTAAAGAACAGAACAGTATGTATAAATATAAGTATTTAATTTAAAGTCTTCATACAGAGCATTATTTCTATTCTTTTCACATAAGCTGGAATTTATACAGATACACCAGAATTAGATATATACATATTCAAATGCTCAAATAGAAAAATAATATATATATGTTTTCCTATTTTTGTTTAAATGTATATATATATATATATATTTAACGAGAGTCCCAGAGCAATACATGATGACGATTTCTCCCATAAATTCAATATAATAATAAATTTTCCAATAAGATCAATAAGGATTTGCTATCAATATGCATCTCACAACCAAAAGGGATTTTCTTTTCAAAAAGGTTATTTTTCCAAACTAAGTTTCAGAATTTCAGAACAGATTAACTAATGTTTTCAACAGAAAATCAAGGGTTTTATTCGAATATAATTTCAAACCATAGAATTTATTTCTATAAAATTTTCAATACATGCATCAACAAGTATTATTCAAAGCACAATAAAATAATAAATAGCAAAGGAGGAACCTGGAGTCCTTCATCTGAAGAAGAATCCCCTTCTGAAAACTCCTTTCGAATTCCTCCTGCAGCTCCTTCTCAAATCTATCTATCTTCAAAACAATTATTTTCTCCCAAAGTTTTTCCACAAACAAAATTCTTTTCTTTTATGTTTTCTTTTTCTTTTATTTTTCCCCCTTTTAGATCCCAGAACAATAGAGTAGAAGTTCTGTCTATGAATCCTCTTCTCATCAAATAATAAATCAAAAATAAAACTCCATAATGCTTTACTGCTTTCTTTTCTCAAAAAGCCCCTTCCTATTGGTCCTTTTCAGCTTTTAAAAGCACAAATTTATCTACAGTTTGTAATTAAAATAATTTATTAAAACAAGCTATTATCTATGCAAGATTTTGCTAATTTAATATTAGTAAAAAGATATTATTTAATTATCTTTAATAATATTTATTTAATTTAATTATTGTCAACATTATTAATTAAAAATAATTATTTACTCTTTTAAATAAATTGAATCACTTTTTAATTTATAATATATTTAAATTTAATATTCGACTAACACACAATTAAATCAAACAACTAAACAACTTTAATCCAATATCATATAAAATAAGGTTAATTAAATAAACATGAACTATAAATCAACTGAATACCTCAACAAAACAAACTACACAAACAATGAGAATGAAAACCACAGTCATAACATGACTCACAATAGACGACGGACTTGGGACGGGAACGCTTCCAAACCTACTCCCTTTTTCAACATTTTTACCCGTTGGGATAATTGATTGCTCGCCCTGTCCTTCCGAAGCAGGTGGAATCGAGACTTATTCCTGCATCGAAATAAATGTCAAGTAGCACATGTATATATATATATAAAATCAAACATTCTATCGTGAGAAGGAATTGTAGTGTAGCAGGGCACTCGTGAACGAGTGATGCTACGCTGTCCTCTCACCTAATCTATTCTAACAATTACAATATCCATAACAACTAACATTTCTAACCAATTGATCATAAGATAATATTCTAATTAACTACTACATCATAACTAATTGCTAAACCATTGCATTATAAAGTAACACAGAATTCAAATCACATGATCACCATACGATTATCACATCGACATTTAAAACATTAATGACAATTCATTTAAATAAACAAATATTCCAAACAACGCAAAGAGTATCATTAATCCTCCCAATAAAGTCATATCAAACGAATAGGTCCACTCAAGGAAACAACATCATCAACTATAACCAACCAAATCAACCCTAAAAGTATCATCATAGAAATTAATAAGTCTAAGCAGTATGAGGGGTATTACAAAAAAGAAAGAAAGGGAGTTTCCCCTCAAAAAAGAAAGTGCACCAAACACATAAGGGGTCTATGGATTTGGGGTTGGTATGCTCGTTGTTGCAATACTTTTATGAAAGAGCTTGGAACTATCATCATTCCCCAAATACACAGAACTTGACGAATGAAACAAAGAGAGCAAAGACAAAGAAAAAATAAATTCCATTTTGAGTCAAGATGGAAGAGACATTTGCAGTCTTGACACTTTGCATCATCCCTAAGAAGAAAACACAAGGGTATGTGTAGGATCATCATGGAAAAAATAGGTCCTTAAGTAGCAAAAAAATAAGAAAAATCAAAGTTAGGCAGCTTGATGTAAAAAATTGAATAAGTTATCTATATTATTTAAAAAAATTTAAGAATAGAATTTGTAGAAAATTGAATGTAGTTTCTAAACTACTAGGTTTATTTAAAAAATAAATAAATCTATTTGGTGAAAATTTAAAATTCATTACAGTAGTACTTAAATTTCAGGGAAAAAATAAGTAGGTGTCTGTTTGACCACCCTAACCACAATAAAATGATAATATTTTTTTATAATATTTTAGATATAAGTAGAGGACTCATGTCTCAATGTGATGCATATTTGTTTGTATTATTTTTGAAGTAAATAATTAATTATAAAAAATTTATTACAAATTTTTAAAAATATTAAAACTTGTATGTCTGACCACCTTAACTTGGTCAAAACTTCATAAAATTCACTTTTTTTTTAATCCTATAGTATTTCAAGCATAGAATGTGATGCATGTTTCAGATTCTAAAAATGTGATATTGTTTCAAAGCTATAGATGTTTTACAATTAGCCTATCAATCAGGACTTTAGTCGTAATTCAAATAGACAATGAATAATAATTATTTATTAAATTACAAGTAAAGCTCAATTTATATTGGTGGAAATATGAGAATCTCCTTTAAAAACCCTTTTTGTTTCATCAATTTTGGGTAAAAAAAATGTCGTCAGCCACATGGGTCATCATATCATTGACATATCACCACTTTTTGGCCCATCATGATCTTGCACATGCCCACAGGCCAAAAGAAGGAAAGTGAAAAGGAAAAAGATTTTGGGTCAAAATGAAGGTGACATTGTAGTCTCAATGCCTTGTGTCATCCCCTAAAGGAAAACACAAAAAAAAAATGAAAAAGACAAGGACCATTTGGGTCAACATGGAAGAGACATAGGGCATCTCTATGCTTTGCGTCAATTTTTTTTTTTTTAATCCTATATTATGTGAAGTATAGAATGTGGTGCATGTTTTGGATTCAAAAATTGTGATACCATTTGAAAGTTATAAATTTTTTTTAGTCATCCTATCAATCATGACTTTAGTCATAATTCAAATAGAAAATGAATAATAATTATTTATTAAATTCAAAGTAAAGAATAATTTATATTGGTGAAAAGCTAAGAATCTCCTTTAAAAACCCTTTTCGTTTCATCAATTTTTGGTAAGAAAATCCATCAGCCACATTCCCTACAAATACTCATCATATTGCCACTTTTTGGCCCATCATAATCCTGCACATACCCCAAGATTAATAATGATGAGAGGACGAAGGGTGATTTATAAGGATGGATGTAGCAAGAGTGCTAGTTGCTTAATGGGTTGGTTTTGCATCAATTGTTGGGTTGAAATTTCATGTGGTAGGTTAGGAGAGGGAAGGTGGTTATCTATTTCTTCTATCAAGGATGGAGTTTGATTATCTTGATTGTCTTCCATATGAGATTGACAGATAAGGAGATAATGGTGATGTCAACATTCCTTAGCACCGTAGTGTCATTTAATTCTGTATTGAAGTTTTTGAGGTGTAAGAGTGGATTGAGTTGTCATAGGTTTTTCTAATTTTGAAGGGGGAAGACCAAGATAAACCCAAGAGGATGGGTCAAACACTTTCTCTTTCACTTTATATACTTGTTCGATATGAGGAGGTAAGGTAGGAGTTATTTCATTTTCTCTTGGTCACTTAAACAATGGCTAGGAAGTGTCAGGTGGAGATTGTTTAGAAGGTTTGATGGTTTTTTCAATATCAAATTCATGTGTAATCATGGTTTCATCTAGGATAGGATTAGTGAAAGTAGACGGAGATGTGTTACGAAGAGATAATTCAATGATTTTTTTGGATTTAAAATTTTGATAACCAATGTAAAAGAAGTCCTTACGAGAGGTGATAGGTTCCATGGGTGTAGGCCAAAAATTTTCTAATGAAAAGTTACCTTTGGAAGATAAAGGATTAAAACCACTATGGTGTATGGTGAATAAATCATTACCATGTGGAAACTTCAAGCACTTATGAATGACTAATGGGACCAATTTCATTGAATGAAGCCAAGGAAGGCCTAGCTACAAAAAAAATTGGTTAGACTGTGGGATAATGGAAAATGTTACCTCTAAGGTCTTAGGTCATATTTGTAAAGGTAGCATGATTGATCCAATCGTAGGGAATGCAAAACCATTATTCATTCTAATCCATGGAATTAGTGTATTATAGTCATCTTGATATAAATTATGTAGTACTAGAAATTCTTCTATGATCACATTCTCACCACAAGCAGGATCTATTAATATCCCATTAGTAGGTTTATAATAGATTCTGCAAGCTATGTAGAGAGGACCATCAGGAATCTTGTGAGGGATAACGTCTATCGTAGCTACAAGTTCATCCATAAGACTAGCTTGGGCAACAAGAGGAGATGTATCAAGTGGTTCATTATGTGTATGAATAGTGATTAAATCAGGCTTTGAAGGTTCACTAGCCTTGACAAACAAGCTGGTGTTTTTAGGCATAGGGTTGGTCAAGATTTGAAATTTTTGGTTAAGAGGTGCGACGGAATTATTGCCTTGATCATTAACACCCATAGTGGTCATTTCTCTCAAATCAATGAGGTCTTCAACTTAATGTTTAAGACACTTGCAATGTTTAGTGGCATGGCCATTTTGATGATGAAAATGGAAATAAGCATTAGGCCTGAAGGTAGGTGGTAAGGTGAGAATTCATTTTTGAACTAATTGGTTCATTGTATGGTGGAGGGTGTTGGGTAAAGGGGTGAAGTGTCTATTCAGATCTCCATAATGATAAGGCACAACTATTTTAGTAGCTACCATTTAATTTTGAGCTTGTTGGGTTGGTTGCAATTGGGGTGAAGGAGGTGGGTTAAATTGTAAAAAGCCTCGGTTAGGTTTGTGGAAGTTTTGTGACTTATTATGGTTTGGATTGTTATGTTTAGGTTTTCCAACTTGGCTAGAAGTGGATTTTGACTCATGACTTGAAACTAAATTTTGATAATCACATAATGTAGTACATAAATGCATGAATGAAGGAAATTTCAATATGGTAAGTTTATCTTGGAGGTTGGTGTGAAAATTCTCAATAAACATATTCTACGAATACACATCTAGAAATTGGACATTAACTTGAGTGTATAAGGATTGATAATAGGGGATGAAATCTATCACTTTTTCATCTGTGTTTTGTCTACATCTCATAAGGTTGGCCATTGTGTTTTTAGGTGTCATGTGAACTTGAAAGTTATTAATGAAATCTTCCACCAATTCATTAAATGAATGGATGGAATGATTGAGAAAGTTGGAAAACCATTCTAAAGCAGTATGTTTCAAGGTCCTTGGAAAAATATTTTCTAAAATTTTATCATCAAGGAAAAAATCACAACACAAGGTGATAAAAGCATTGACATGGTTGATAGGGTATCCTTTTCCTCCATATTTCTCCAACCTCAGTATTTGTATCCCTTGTGGCATCAAGGTACATAAGATTTCTAATGATAAGGGGTTGCTATGGACAAGATATGTGAATGGAGTAGCTTAACCTTGACTAATGGTGGCAAGTTGGTGAAACAGTGTTAAGGAGCTATGTAATAAAAGGATCAGGATAAGTGGGTTGAGGTTGAAGGGAAAATGGTGCTAGAGTGTAAGTGATGGTAGAGGAGGTGAAAGGAATACTAAGGGGTGTGAATGTTTTGGAAGGAGGTTGCAATGCCAAAAAAGTAGGAATGCTAGTGAAAATCAAGAAAGAAGTAGCCACATAACTAGGTTGATGCATAGTTGTGTGGACTTGTGGATTGGTGTAATTTGGTATAGAAGCTATAGTTGAAGGAGGAGGAATGCTTGCAGATTGGGTATTTGAAGAGGCATGTTTATTGTAAATCTCAACAATCTATTTTAGGACTTGTAAGCCATCATCACTCTCAATTAATCAATGAAGGTTCTCAATAGCAGGGATAGCAGTGGTGGAAATGTTTTCAAGTGACAAATCTTGTTGTAAATGTGCAAAGTCCTCATGAATATTAATCACCTTTTCATGCGGGATGGATTTGGTTTGATTGTCAGCATGCTTAGGATGAAAAGGTGAAGGAATGGAAGTGGTATTGTTAGGTCCTAATGCACCATTGTCCATACCAAGAGTAGGAGTTTTTTAGATCCCAAGGTCCACAACGAAAGTGCTATCGTGGGATGCCATGAGTCTAGAACTACTCACTAAAGTATTATCAATGGGGCACCAAACACTCATGCAAGTACCACAATGGAAGGGTGGATGGAAATGCAAGCTAATCTAAGAATTTGAAATGAAAATAACAAAATATCTGCTAACTATAATAGGAATGCAAATACAGAAAACAAAAATGTAGGAAAATGCTAGAAAAAGCACAAAACTACTGTTGGTGTAATTAAATATCTTGTACCTTGTCCTAGGTCATAATTACACCTTAGTTAAGTTTACTTAGGGACCACATAGGAGGTTGTTGGAGAATCTCCACTTTTGGTGGACTTGACATCTCATCACCTCATCATTTCCACCTTTTGTGGACATATCATGTGATTATCTCTCCATCTTTGGTGGAGTGATAAGTCTTCCTAGTTGTCTCATGTCATAAGATTCTGACACTTGTCATAATCTTATGCCCTTCTATATTCTCACCTTGGCTATATAACCAAGGGGTCTCTCTCATTTGTAATCAATCATAATTAGCATATCATATTAATGACATTGAATACAGTTTATTCTTGTCATAATCTTTCTCTCTCTTCTTATGCTTTCTATTTGGTCCATAGATCTTGGGTGGCTACCATAGCCAATTCTAACATGGTATCAGAGCGTGTTTGGAGCCATTGGAGAGTCTTATTCTGAAGAGAGATTCCAGATTTGAGGAGGTTCTGTTCGTGGCTCTTTGTTGCAGGTTCAAATCCGAGCTTGCTGGTGCAAATCTAAGCTCACCATTATGTCCAGAAGGTTCGAGATAGTTGATTTTGCCTTTTGTTTCGTCCAAATCGGAGCTACGAGGCCAAATCTACGAGGGTTTGAAGCTGAAGAGTGGTTGCTAGATCTAGAAGGTAGCTGCAATTTTGGAGCATTTTGGGTCAAATCCGACCCTACCATCGCATCTAGAAGGGCCAAAAACCCTAAGATCAACTATCAAATCGTCCGATTCGGAGCAGTTGTCCGGTGAGGCAAAAAAATTTTGCCTGGAGAGCCATACAGCCCCCCAGGTCGTCATTATTGCGCATGGTACGATTTTGAAAATTAATTTAAAATTTTGGAAAATTTTTGAAATTTTTTTTGTACCGATTAAATTGAATTAAAAGTTTTGCATTGAAAAGTTTAAAAAAAAAAAATTAAAAAAAAAAGGAAGAAAATTTTCTGCGTTCTGCGCAGAGTACCACTGTACTCTATACTCAGAGTATCAGGGTACCCGCGGCCACGTGGTGTACCACCGTGGCCCACGCGGGCCCCGACCCCCTTTCTCCTCCACCGGTCAACACTCACCGGCGTTCAAAAAAATCCGACCGACGTTTAAAGGAATTCCGGTGAACATTTCAACAACTCTGTGGGTAAAATCAATCACCGGTGGGTGCTCAAAACTGGCGGCGAAAAAATCAGAAAATTTCAGCTGTCCAGCAGGCGACATGTGGCGCAACCCGAGCCACATATTTCTGCAAACCACTGTCAAAATATACCGGCACTTTGGAGAATATTCCATTTCTTTTCCGGCAAGAGGGATTTTTTTTGCAGTGACGTGCAGGAGGCCGCCAAATTTAAGCCAGTGAAATGATGACGTCAGCGTGCTTTTGAAAAATTCCTACCCCTCACCATTGAGCTTTTCATTTTTATAGTCTAACTTTGAAGCTCAATAACATGCTCATTTTAAGTCCTTTTTTAGAGCAATTTTTTTTTATTTGGGCTAAAATTTCATGCTCTACACATTGGTGTGATCATTTTTTGGTTTTGGTGCCTGGTATTTCCAGAATTTTCAGATTCTCACAGGTGTTGCTGCTTCGTCCTCGTTTTAAGAACTTTGGGAGCTCATAACTTGCTCCTACGGTAACATTTTTGAGTGAAATTTTTTTTGAAAGTGCATAATTGTTTGTGTACTTCTCAGTGGTATTATCAGATTTATCTCATTTTGTACCAAAAATTGTATTTGATACTATGGCCTATTTTGGAATTTGTAAGCACTAAGATCAAGTCTAGCTTGTTGTTTTTGGCATCTAGCAACTGTAAACACACTAAATATAAAGTTCCAAATCAAATATTGCTTGGGGGGGTTTCTTGATTGAGTGATTTGGGGGGGTAATCTTGCAGTGATTGTTTGCATTCTTTTGCTTGATTTGTGTTCTTGCAATGGGGTGATCTCAAATTGAACCCCTAAATCCACATAATTATGCTACATGGAGAAAATCAGTAACAAACTATCTCATGATGAAAGGTCTAATAGGTCATCTAAAGGACATAATTCAAAAACCTACAGATGCTAAAGAATTGGCAACGTGGGAGATTGATCGTGAGAAAACACTTGGATGCATATGCTCATTAGTCTCATTTGATTTGCAATTTCATATTGAATCATGTAATACACCTAAAGAGGTATGGGATACTTTTGAGAAATTGTATGGCAAAACAGATAAGATTAGAGGCTATCAGATTGATAATGATTTGATGAATCTTGATCCTAAAAGTTTTGACCACATCCAAGACTACATCTCCAAAATCAAGCAACTAAGAACACAATTGAAAGAATGCACTATTGAAAAAGAGGATTTATAGTTGATTCTGAATGTGTTATCCAAGCTTGGTCCTGAGTATTCAGTGTTTGTTTCTGGCTTTCATACCCATCGACTTTCTATGGGAGCATCATATGTTGATCCTAAGTTTGATGACTTTGTAAATCTCCTAATCCAAGAGGAAGCTAAGTTAATGAACATGGGTTTAATCAAGTCTTCCAAACCACAAGCATTGGTGGCAAATGAGTCTAAGGTACAGAAAGAATCAGGGAATCTTGATAAGAAGCAAAAGAAGAAAAAGAACAAGCCACATAAAGAATCAGAATCCTCATCTCAAAAAGAATCAAAAGGAGAAACATCTAAGAAGGAGAGACCCTTTTGTGCTTATTGCAAGAAGGATGGACATGAAGAACATTATTGTTATAAGAAGGACATTGATGAGTTGAAAAATCTTCTCAAAAAGAATCGCATTGGTTTGCCTTCTAGAATGTCTGAATCTTCTTCTCCTTCTACTTCAAAACAGTCTAAAAAGGACAAAAGTAAATCATATATATCAGGATATAAAGGACAAGCTCTTTCTGCTCATTCAAGTCTAGGATCAGGGAGATGGCTTCTAGATACAGGAGCATCTCATCATATGGCATCTTCACAAACTATCTTCTCTACATTTCAGCCTTGTTCAATGTCTCCTATCTTGATGGGAAACAATACATACATGAGTGTAACAGGGAAGGGATCTATTAGCATTGGGGAGAACACTTTTCAGGATGTCTCATGTGTTCCTCATTTGATGAACAATCTACTTTCCATTAATCAAATTACACATGGTGGAGATGGGAGAACTGTGGAGTTCACTCCTGATTCTATTATCATTCATGACTTGGAGACTAGAGATGTCATTGCTACTGGGGTGGTTGATCATTCATCTCAGTTGTATTCCTTTGCACAGTTTGCTTCTGATGGTGATGATGTTCCTTCGACTGTTGATCACAACTTTGATTTTGAGGAGAAATTTGGCTTTTTGAACTTGGGAATACTCACATCAGATCCAGTCCTTGAGCCATGCACTTCATCTCCTCCATCTACTGTTGTACTTGATGATGCTTGTGTTCCTATAGTTTTGGCTCCTAGTGATTCAGTGCAGCAGAATACACATAGTCTTCCAGATATGGTTACTTTGGATGGTTTCCTAATAGGTATTTCAAACTTGTTTGTGGAGTCACATCTTTCTGATTTGGAGGACACTCTTGATGACATACATCTTCTCTTTGATGAAGATGAACCTTCTTCAATTGTTGTGAGGGAACACTTTGACCCTCTTGTTCATTCTCTACATGATCATTCTTCACAGTTTGGTGTGAGTGTGGATTATTTTGTACAACATTTGGAGGAGGCTTCTTTGTCTTCAGAGGGGATATCCTTGCCTTTGGATAGTGCTCTACATTCATCTCTACTAGATGTTGGGTTTTCCTCTTCAGCAGTGTGGCCTAGAACGCCTGATTGGAGTCGTTCAGCTTTCAGCATCGACATGGAGACAATTGGGCATGCTTCAAAGACAACATCATCGCACATCATACATCTTGACTTCCTGCATACATCCTTGGTTTTGTTTCTTCCCAAGGGGAGGAACGTTGTTCGGCGAGATTGGATCATCTTCAGCATTCAATGTCGAGCTTCTACCATTCTTGCAGGAGACTTAACATTGAGAGGGGGCTGCCTTGCTTCTCTTCTACTTCTCTCTTATGGGGGGGTCCTTTTCCTCACATGGGGTTTTTACCTTCTCATTCTTCATTGAGAGCATTTTACTTTTTGTATTTCATCTTTCTTTTGAGGGGGAGTTTTTTCCCATGAGGTTTTCTCCCTTTCCTCAGTTGTGAGAGATTGCATTGCATTGATTGCATTGTGTGTACATGGGTACCTAACATGGCCTAGTAGCCGGGACCCATCTTGCATTGTTTGCATTTGTGCACTACTCCCTAAGTTGCACTTAAGGGGGGGGTTTTGGTGTAAATAAATATCTTGTACCTTGTCCTTGGTCATAATTACACCTTAGTTAAGTTTACTTAGGGACCACATAGGAGGTTGTTGGAGAATCTCCACTTTTGGTGGACTTGACATCTCATCACCTCATCATTTCCACCTTTTGTGGACATATCATGTGATTATCTCTCCATCTTTGGTGGAGTGATAAGTCTTCCTAGTTGTCTCATGTCATAAGATTCTAACACTTGTCATAATCTTATGCCCTTCTATGTTCTCACCTTGGCTATATAACCAAGGGGTCTCTCTCATTTGTAATCAATCATAATCAGCATATCATATTAATGACATTGAATACAGTTTATTCTTGTCATAATCTTTCTCTCTCTTCTTGTGCTTTCTATTTGGTCCATAGATCTTGGGTGGCTACCATAGCCAATTCTAACAACTACTATCTAAAAAGTGCAAACAGATTGATTCACCCTAGGTGGTGAATGAGTCCTAGGATGCAATTTTTTGTGTTTTTCAGAATTTTGAGAATGATTTAAACTTTCTACAAAATGCAATAACAAATGTAGAATACATATTTTTGCTTCCTTCAATGAAATTGAATGCAAAAATGAAAACTAAATAAATGTTTCACTAATGCAAAATGAAAGGTCCTAGAATGTAATAACAAATCAATGTCCTAATTGAATGCTAATGCAAATGAAAAATAGGATGCAAGATATGAATGCAATCAAAAGTCTTAAAGTATTCAAAAGTGAGGGTCACCAAAATGTGACATAGATTTTGGGAACCCTAAGATGCTTGCTCTCTTTCTAAGATTCTTCACCTAGAAAGAGAGAGATTTAGGTCCCAAAATGCTTATGTAACACTCAAATTAGGATGTGTGTTATATGATGTGATGTAAATGAACTTGACTAAATGCAATTGACTGATTGAAATGAACTAAAATGAATGCAAAAGTGCAATTTAAGCTATGTTTGAAAACACATTGTGATATGTAGATAACTATGAAAATGAAGAAATTACGTAGAATAGAAAGAGATGGATGAAATAAAAAATGTACCTAATGAAATATGAGTTGTCTGGAATGTATGGAATGCTGATGAATTTTATTGAATTTTCACAGTGGGATTCATTTTCCAAGGGGAATGAACCAGTCCTCCCATTGATTAAAATGTGTCGAAAAGTAATTTCTGATAATCAAGATCTGAGATCTGACAAAATACAAATTTTCAACTATTAGGTGGGACTCATTCACCAAGGGTGGTGAATTAGTCCACTCTTGGATTTTTGGAAAATTAGATAACAACTTTGCAACACCAGACTTGGAAATGTCTGAATGTCAGGTTACCAAAGTCAATTCTATAGGAAACAGATAGAAAATAATCAATAAGCTTGAAATAATGATATGTTGACTTGAAAAGCATAGTTGGCTTGATTTCCACTTTTCAACACCTTTTAACCTACAAAGCAAAGGCTGCAAAGACATGTTCAAAGGGGAAAAATGTTGGAGGGTTAGCAAATAGGGGTTTTCCTTGGTAATGTCAATGGATGCTTCAGAGTGCTTCAATAGTTGCTTCAATTGATGGTGTAGAATGCTTGAATACCTTAATGTATATGTGGATGCGTGAATTTGATGAATTAGGTGTTAGAATGAGATGAAAAATACTTATTTATACAATTCTTGTTCCTTACTATCTATTCATACCTCATAAGAGGCCAACATCAAGTGACTGTTAATAAAATATTGAAAGGAAATTTGAAATATTTTAAATTTTGGGCCAACAGGTTCTCATTCGCCACCCATGGTGAATGGATCCCAACTAGGACCTAAAAACAAGTGTTGTAAATAATGTTGTGTTTAATATTTTTTGTTAGGATATTATCCAAAAATACACTTAATTAATCATATGAGGGCATAAAGAGACAAAATAAAGCATGAGAAAGGTGTAAATAAGGAGATTGTTCCTAGAAAAGCATGAAGGATTGTTACAATACTTTACAACACTTCAATATAGGACTTGTTTATGTGTAAATAGGTGAGTTTTGGGTAAACTTTATTGAATAGAGTCTAGAAGAATGTGGAAATGTCTTACAACACTTCACAACACCTTCACAAGATGTCATTCTTTGAGTTTTATTACCTAAATAAGCATATTCAAGCCATGATACAACATAAAATCAAAGCAACATAGTTTTGACACCATGAAACAAGACCTAAAAGGCGATGAAAATGAGAAAGGGCCAATTTTCTATGACACAAATCCAGTCTCAAAAAATCCCTTGCTTGTCTTGTGTAAGTATGAGTCTATATAGATACGAGAACAAATAAATCCCCTTGATATGTGTTAGGAGGTTTCATTTCCAATAAGTTCATATCTATCCTTATCTAAGACAACTACCAAACGATAAACAAAAAAACCATGCTACTTCCTACAACAAGTGTATTGGATCCTAATAACCTTAGTGCATGTAAAGTAGACCAAATGAATTCATCTCACGTAAATAGATCCTTTGTAGGTACTATGAAATCCAACTAATTGCTATAAATATGAAATCACAAATATGAATAAAATGTACATGGGATACACTCTAGAGAAAAGTACATGAATATATCTAAAGGGTAAAAGCACAAATCTATGTCACACTTTCAGCCAACTTATCGGCACAAATGAATTTAAGTATTTCTAATTAAAAATCAATTTTGGTCAAACATATGATCTAGTAAGATTCATTCTAGCTAAGTTACATGCTTCCGCAACTTTTTCAACTAAAATTGTTGGCTGAAAATGTATGGAGCCCCACTTTGAGTCTAATTTACCAAAAAATTAAATTATTTGAAAACGTTCAAATTTCAATAACTCCTACTAATGTAAACAACATTTCTAAAAAAATATAAAAATACCCTTTTGTAGATCCATAAGTGTGGTTTTCAAAAATATATTTATTCTAATAGTTTAATTATTTTTTATATTTTATATTTTATTTTTACTAAAAGTAGGTTTTTCAGCCCAAAATATTAAGTTGATTAATATTCCAAGGAAAAATACTAAAACTTATTAAAAAAAATTGAAAAAAATATGATGCACTAGATAAAAGAATCTATTTTAAGATGGTATTATTTTGTTTCCATTTTAGATAAATATTTAATATGAAAGTTGACGTCCAATGAAAACAGTTGTTTTTTTATTCACGCACATTTTAATATTTATTTAAAAATATATATTTATCAAGATGGGAAAAAAATATATCCATGCACTAAAATTTCAAGTTATAAATACAAAAAAAAAATTTGAAAGACAAAAAATAAAATTTACTATAAAAGGTTTGACGTTCCATGCAACTTCATTTTTTAGCATTTTATCAGCAACTAAATTATAGTTTTAATTTATTAAAAACTAGTTTAAAATAATTTTTTACATTTTCTTAAAAATAAGAAACATAAAATATACTAAAAAATTCATATTTCACTAGTTTACATCATTTCAAAATTCAAAACATATATGCCACTTTTTAGTGATTCAAGTTTAAAAATTGGATCAACGTTGGCCGTTTCCTTTATAAAGTGTGACACAAATTTGTACTTTTACCCTAAAGAGCTGTAAAATTCCTATCCAATACTATCAAAATCATAAAAAATCAAAGACACAAGTGAAAAGTTATGATATTACAAGCATAAAATCATGATATGACATTAAATGAGAATAAAATGAACTAGTAAAAAAAATCTAATGACGAAACATTCTTCAATAGAATGTTCTCACAACCATCTTTCTAATTATATCTCCTTTGGTTAATTTGAATAGGGTATACCCAAGTTATGCTGAAAAGAAATAAATTTCCCCTTTAGGGAAAATTAGGGCTTAAACAGAGACTAGGAGGTTTTTTGTATAGGTGTACATACTACTAACATTAGTGTGTTGTCACTGGTTGCCAAAAACACTTTTGCTATGTAGAATATGGTTTATTTCTAGTTTGAATATTCACAAAGAAAAGAATATGCTCAAAAATATTATGATCAGTTGGTTTGTGTTGTATCTTAAAAAAATTGGTTCACCACATATGGGAGGATCAAGTGGTAGAATGCAATGGTGACATTTAATATCTGGCAATGGCTAACATGTGCCATGGGTCTAGTATTAATAGGCCTATGACAAGTGCCACATACACAAAAACTATCCTTGATGATTAATTTTTTATTTTTCATATTGCTTATTTTTTGAAAAAATAAATTTAAAACCCTTGTTCTTTTGTACTAGTACATGTGTTTAACCTACCTAGGGGAACACAATCATGAGAGAGTACTATCATTCAAATCCATATGATTGTATGAATTTTTATGGGATCTATGCAACCCCTAAAGTTTTTTGAATTCCCCAAATTTGATGAAATGACAAGAAATCTTAGGGGTTTTGGCTATTTTAGACTCAATGGTGATGCGTGTTTGACTTCAAGATAAGCCAATTTTTTTATCAATGTTGAATCTCTCAAAAATCAAATAGGAAGTCTAGATTTGGAGCTCTTATACCATGTTAGATTTGATATTAAAATCCATAGCTCCCAAAAATCACTTGGAACCAAAACTCCTATCACATACAAGAGATCAAAGTAATATAATTGATATGCAACCAAGAGATAAAATATTGATCAAAAAAAGAATTTTTTCATGTTCCTTTTATACTGAATAATGAATACCTAGACCGTGAATGAATACAAAATAAAACAATGAGTGCTTGTTAGCAAATAACAACATAATGCATTATTTTATCTTTGTTATACAGAGGTAGTTAGAGGTAGTTATACATCGTTTTGTACATGATTTCTCATGGTTGTTTCAACTATTCATTGTACTTCATCGTATATACTATTTTTCATGCCTATCAATAAATTGAATCAAATACATTCATTCATATTTCTCCCTTCATATGGTATCAGAGCTACAATGCTTCTATCCCTATGCATGGTGGAAAGATAAGTACAATAAGCTATGAGCATGGAGACATTAAGATTGGGTGTGAGCCTATGTTGAGGTTTGAAGAAGAGTTTTTAGCTGGTGATAGATTTCTATGATTGATTAAATCTGCAATGGTAAAGGTATTTGGAATCTCTGCAATATAGGAAATCAAGTGTTTGGTGTTTCAAAATTCTATAGGATGATGTTTATATACAAGATGATTGATTTTTTATATAAACCAAATTACCTCAATGTCTTGTTCTCAAGTGATTTAAGGAAGTGTGACTAAGGGGTGAATAACTTGTTCTTGCTAGTGAGAAAGGCATGTTTTGTATCAAATGCCATGCTTAGGAGTATAAGAAATGAAAAAAGATAGATGACTAGTGAAGTGCTTTGTGTAGATACGAGAAGAGGAAATCAATGATTTGTAGACGAAAAAATGAAAGGTGTAGATTGAGTAGTTATTGTTTGTGAACAAAATCATGTGAAAGAAATGTAGAATCCTGTGAGAGTTGGATTCATCTTAATGTAAAATCCAAAAGAGCCACGTGATATCTATAGATATACTATGAAATGAGAAAAATAATTTTATTAATTCCCCTCTCTACTAAGTTTTTCTTATTAGTCCAATCTTGGAAATATTGGAAAAAGGTTTTATTATTTTCCAACCTTCAACAATTTGAGTATGGAAAAATAATTTTGATAGAAAGAAATATTTATAAGGTGGAATACATGAATTGGGAGGATGTAAAAGTATTTGAAATTCAATTTGTTGCCACATACTATGCTTGGGATGGTCATCTAGATACATTTAGTCATGTTGAATTCGCTATTGAAATGGAGTGGGTATTATGTATGTTAGATGATGCAATCAAAAGTGGGTTAATCATTTGTTTCAAACATTTGAGGGTACTTAAATGCTTGAATGGTTATTTGGACACATTAATTATTAGTTGTAAATTGGAGGTAAGTTTCTTTGTGAAACATAGAAAAACAAGGGTTAGGGTTCAAACATATAGGGTTTTATACTAAATTTGGAATATTTCACCAAACTTACTACAAATAAAAAATGAAAAATGGTGTGAATGAACCCAACGCATTCTTCTATTTCATTCAATAAATTTGACCCCTTAAGTCAAGATCCACTTTCAACCCTTAGGTGAGTGAATTGTTTGAGGAATCTTGCAATTTCCCTTTTTGTGTTAGGATGGGGCTCTAGGTCAAAAAACATTTTGGGGAGAAAGATTAAAAAGAGAAAATTATCTCCAAATCATGATCTATAAATTACATTTAGAAGATTAAAATCATAAAATTGGTGGAACATAGAGACTTTAGGGAGAATCTGGAAGGGATAAATGATGCATACCTCTCACAAAAAGTGATTGTTTTGAAGCCAACTAAGGACTCATATGGAAAATGGGTCCTAGATTCCCTGCTACTATGTCTGCTACTATGTTTGCACTCCCTAATTCCTGATTTTCATAGTTAGACAACAAAAAATAAATCTTGTAGAAGATTTTTTCATGGGATGACAAATTTCTTTGCAACTTTGACAACTTTGCAACTTAGTTAAATTTTTCTCTTCAAAGGATCTTCCACCTAAAACCTACAAACACAAAAGAATGGAAAAAAAATTATTTGTAATGGGTGTTTTGCCTCTGTCAAACCCTGTTTGAGTATTTAAGCTTTGGAAGTAAATCAAATAGCTTGAAGGAAATGATGAATGAACAATGCAATATAACAACTCACCAAACCCTTGATTATACCTTGGAATGCAAACCTACAACTAGCATGAAGTGGCTTCAATGGATGTGGATCTTGATCTTGAAATTTAATTTCAAATGATGGCTTCAAATTCTTGAATGGATCTTGAACTCTACATCATGACACTAGCTCAAAAAACATGCATGAATTTGACATAATATTGGATCTTGATTTCTGCAATAGACCTTCAATAAATCTTCCCCTGAATGTATTGAAATAATCTTGATAATTCTCTTGATAATGCTCTTGTGAAACCTTAGGATGCTTGAATCAAACTTGCTTGGTGAAACATAGTTAAATAACCTTATATTTATAACTAAGTAACCTTAATATCTTGAAATTCAAATATCACAAGCCAAAATATGGATACGAACTTTAAATCATTAAAATACCACAAAAAACTTACCAAAAATGGGGGATCCTAAGTTTAAGTGAGGACCCATTCGCCCCATGGTGGGTCCTAGGTTAGTTATCTAGGATACACATTATTCAAGGATGAGTGTTATGTTTAGAGATTAATGAATGGAAGGTTTCCTCTTTAGAAAATGCATCTAATTATTCTTGGATTTGAATTAAATGAGTGGAAATTAAGCTCAATTAATTAATGAGGCCCTAGATAAGTGTTAAAGTGTAAAGGGGTACACTTTAGAATAGCAAAATAAGGCACAATTAAGTTCATTGTAATAAATAAGTCCCTAAACTTAATGTGAATATCTAAAATACATATTACAACATGAAATTAAGGAATAATTAAGTTTATTTTAATTAATTCCAAATTAAGTGTGAAAATGTAAAGGGATACATTTTTCTACACTATATTTAGCCCTTACTTTAGTGATAGGAGGAACTTGCATCAAACTCACACCAAATTAGTTAAGAGGGGTCGAAGTGTACTAATGTGGATGGTATAGGATAAAAATATCAAGGATGGTGATCAAGCCCCTAGGATTGGAGATCCCATGTCAAACTAACATAAGGACAAAGGGACACACACAAGATGTATGATATGAAGTAGAAAAACAATATACACAAACGCACAATGTCAAGACTGAAAGAAAGAAAAAAAAATGAAAGTAAAAATGGGTGATCAAACCTCAACTATTTGTCCAACTCGATGTGGATAAAGCTTGAGCTATAAAAAAAAACACACATGCTCACTTTGAGCTAATGGAACCTAAGGACATCCACTAGGTGAGCCCCCAAAAAGGTGGCTTAGTGAGAAAGTCACACTTCTATCTAGGCTCCTCACCATAAAATGAAAAATTCATGTTCTTGTTTATATTTTTCATCATGTTAACCATACCAAATCCATCCCTTTGATAACTTCAATAGGTTACCACAAGATGAAACTTCGAGCTTCACAAGGTGAACAAGTTGTATTATGCTAAACGCTTATGAATAGATATGCAAATAAAGGTTTGTTTAAAGGGAATTTTCTTAGTTCATGTAAGGTATCTTCTTAGGGAACATCATGCCTAATATCTCCAAGAGAGGAAAAGTAAAATAAATATCACACTCTTGAAGGAAATCAAATACAATGACTCCACCACGAAAAGGATGCATCACAAAAAGAAAGAAAGCCGCACAATTAAACATGAGATATTTCGAAAGATAATGCCAATGTATGCCCACACTTTAAAGAAATTTCTAGCACCATTGCTATGAGAAATTTCCTTTAAAGTAGCGAAAATTAATAATAACTTATCTAGAAAGCCCTATTCCAAGTCATATGTTCCCGAATGAAGCTACAGCATCAAAAGGAAGGGGAGGAAAAAGGTTTCTCCCCAAATATAATGGTAAAGATAACATAAAAATAAAGTACATAAAATGCAAGCCAACTTAAGGAATGCCAACCAAATCCCAAGCTTGCTCTTATATATACATGGAAGGTATTCAACTAGCCAAAAGTAGACAATGACAAGTCACATACAAGGACAAGGCTACCTAACCCCTTTCCCCCACTTAGTGTAAGGAAAGGATGAGCCAAGATGATTGGTGAGAAACATAATAGAATGAAAATCAATATCTATTAGAGGGACTAGATACTGCAACACAAGAAAGAGCATCATGATCCTTAAGATGTTAAATTTTATTAACCTAATCCTTACATTCATTAGAAGAATGACCATGAACTCTATGATATGCACAAAATGAGCTCTTCTTGTAAGATTATTTTTCATGTTCTCAAAGGGAGAGATATCAAATTATATTGGAAGAGTCTCGACAAGATACTCTCTTGATCAATAGTATAATATGTTCATTTATTTTGTGATAAATATATCTCTTGCTTAGTACAAGGTGTCATACTTAGATAAGTCTCTTTAAATTGCATGATTTTGTACTATCCTTAAAAGAAGGGTGTATAATCTAGCAAACTCAAACCATTAATGTTTTGTAGGATGATATTGATATTAAGTGAAGATTTGATTAATTCTTTTTCTTTCAAAGGAAAATAACCAAGACCACTCATTTCTATTAGTTTAAGATGCACCAAAGTTAAAGTTTGATTAGAAGAATCCTTTGTAAGAGCATTGATATTGAGAGAAGGTTTGTTTGTTTCTTTCGAGGAACAATAACAAAGACCACTAGTAATTTCTTGTGTATTAAGCTCTATAGGGACATAGATACCTTGTTCTCTAGCATCACATCCTTTTCCACCATAACCAAGTTGTTTCATAAGTTCATAACCTCTTCCATATATATTTTTAATTTCTTTCAGATTCTATGGTTGTTCATAATCAACTTCATCAAATTTTGTCATGTATGTTGTATTTTCTTCTAAAAATGTTGAAGTGGACACTTTTGAAGATTCTATTGAATTTTGTGTCAAAATTACCACTATTTATTTTCCCTTTTTAAACTCTTCTATTATTATTTTGAATTTTCCCATGAATGTAGGTGTGAAATCTAAGGAACCCCAATCATCTTTTGATAACTTTGTAACTTCTTCAATATGCATTTATTTTTCGTTATCTTGAACAAATTATACTTGTGTAGTTGTTGTCAGTGTTTTCCCAAGATTTTCCTTATTTTTCTCACTGAGTAAAGCTCTACAAGGCTTAAAATCAGCTTTGGTTATATATACTTTGTTGTTGTAGACATACTTCATTTTATGATGAAGAGTATAAGGAACTGCATTCATCTCATGAATCCATGGCCTACGTAAAAGAAGATTATATGAATAATCATGAGGTATAACATGGACCAAAGTTTAGAATGTAACCTTTCCAATAGTAATACTTAATGTAATCACACCAAGAATTTGTTTTCCTATGTTATCAAAACCATGAATAAATAAAGAGTTAGGTTGAATTTATATTTTTTCCACTCCATCTTATCCAAAAGGTTTTTGCTACATAGGTTAAGCATTGATCCATTGTCAAAAAGAGTTCTCTTTATTCTGGTTGTAGTAACAAGGGCTATTATCATGAAAGCTTCATTTTTTTTTGCACTTATAGTGAAGGTAACTCATCTTGATGTAAAGTAATTTATAAGTTGATCTAAGTCATACCTAGAATTTGGGATGCCACATCATCTAGTTTCATATTAGGAGCTATAGGAACTTGTTGTGAAGAACTTTGAATTATATTATGATAATGAGGAAAATATTGAATAAGATCCCATAAGGATATCTTTGCAAGAGCATTTTTAAGTTGTTAAAAATATCATACTAATTTTGATTATGTGAGGGAAAATGAGAACTAGGTAAAATAGGTTGAGGCAATGGGAGATATGTTGGAGTATGTCTTGGTTTTGATTGTTTCTAGTGTTATATGTATAGGAAACAATATTCTAACTTAGTTGTTGTGAAAAATTATCATTATCAAATTTTCTACTAGGTATTTCTAATATAAGCATAGGTTTATTTTGAACTTGTGTTTTTGGTCAGGGTGGATAAATGATAATTTTAGGCTTAGTAGGTCCAATTATTAGAGGATTTTTAGGATTTCTAATAATTAAAGGACTTGAGGGAGTTCTAATGTTCATGACCTCAACACACTTATCCTTATTTCCATTATTTCATGGTGAAGGGGACTCTAATTTCACTTCATCATTTACATTGAATAAATCCACATAACTCTCATTTCAAATACATGCATAAATTCTATCATTCTCTTGCACCATGATATTTACCCTAGTAGGAGAGCTTTTAGGAGAGGATAAAACAAGACATTCATCACATTCCATGGTTATATTTTGTAAATAAACTTCATCGCAAATAGGGTAGGCATCAAGAGAAGAACAACTATGATTTTCATGCTTACCAATGACTAGATCCTTTCATTTGAATATATCTTTCCAAATGGTAGGATCATTAGGAAAAGGAGAAACAAGATTCTCATGACTCTAAATAATTGTATCTTCTAACACCAAACAATCTTCTTCACATATAAGAGATATATTAAGAGAAGCAAAAATTTGATTTTCATGGTTATCTATAATTACATCACAATGTCTTATAATTTCTTCCCAAGTGGGATAAGCAGGGGAAGAGAAACAAATAGGATTTCCATTCTTACCAACGATTGGATCTCTTGACACCAACATATCCTCTTCACAAATAGGAGAGATTTTGGTAGAGAGATAAATGTGATTGTCATGATTGTCCACAATCACATACTTCTTCACTAAATAATTCTCACAAGTGGTGGAGGTTTTGGGAGATGTCTAATGATAGAAAATTTACTCTGCATTTTTGCATTCCTTTGGGCCCTCCTTGTTAAACTGAGGATAATGTTTCCTTGATTTAGTGTTGTAGTGTGTTTAGCACATTCACATTAGGTCTTGGGGCCCTTGTAAAATAAATGGACTCAATGGTATGTTATTTTGGGTGTTGTAAAGAGTTGTACCACACTTTCACACTAATCTATGGTTTTATTAATTAATGGGGATTCTTTATGCCTTATTTGGCTTTATTTTGCATCCACAAGCCTTAATTAATGCATATTTTTGAGGATAATCCCAACAAGAACCAACATCCAATCATAATTCACATATTTTTGGATTTTATGGCATAGATTTAGTTATCTCGGACTCATACATGACCTTGGGAATATGGGTCCCACATAAGTTTTAAGGCCTCGATCTATATTTTACATGAATCTAAATATTTCTTGTAAAATGTGTCCCATAGCCTAGCGTAATGGGACTCATATGCCACTTCTAGAATATGAGTCTCATGTGGCTTGAAATTAAATTAAATTCAAATTCTTGGAAGGATTTTATTCTCTTAGATATGATATTGGCTTGTAGTGTTGTAATTTTAGGAAATTTGGCATAAACTTGAGTATAAATATTGTAGTGTCGAAAAATGTCATCAGGACATTTTCACACTTTTTGGGGCCCTTCTTGCAAAATTGAGCTTAATGATGCCTTAATTTAGTGTTGTAATTCTTTTGAAACATTCAAATTAGGTCTTCATCTCTTATGAATGAAGGAATTTAAATGGTACCTTGCTAAAGTGTTGTGAAGTGTTGTAACACACTTTAACACTTTTATGAAGTTTTATTAATTAACTACATCTAATAAACCTCATTTTAACCTTAATCCTACCTTATTTCGAGTTTTTTAAAGTGTTTTGATGCACTTTCATACTTTTATAGGGTTTTCATTAATAATTAGTCTTCTTTTTTCTTTAATTGGCCTTATATTGCATCTACAAGCCACATTTAATGCATCTTTTTGAGTATAATCTCCACAAAAATCAAGATGCAATCATAATTAATGTGTTTTAGGTTGAATGGCCCAAGATTTAGTGATCTAGGACACATTCACCACCTTGGATGAATGAGTCCTACCAAGATTTTTGGTTCTTGAACCTGGTTTCAAACATTTCTAAGCATTTTAAAATTTGGTCCCATACATTATGCCTAGTGGGTATCATTCACCACCATGGGCGAATGAGTCCTATGTGGACCAAAATCAAAATTAATTCAAATTTTTGGAGGGATTTTATCCTCCTAGATTTGATGTTGTCTTGTAGTGCTCTAATTTCAAGAATTCTTGCATAATTAAGAATAAACACAAGGTTCTTTCACTCATTTTCACTTAAGAATTCAAGAGATCACCTAACACTTTTGTGAGTGCATTCCTAATAGCAAGTTTGAGTTCAAAACAGAATTCAAGAATTTTTAAGAGAATTCAAGAGTATTTAAGGGTAGATTAGCAAGAATTTTAGAGTAGGATTCAAGCATCAAACATCATGTCAAAGACTTCATGCATCATGTTTTTTTTTGAGCTAACAATTGTGATGTAGGGTTTTATTATTCAAGCTAGAATTTAATTCAAGATCTATCATGTTCAAGCAAGAGTCAGATCTACATCTATTGGAGCCACCTCATACATGTTGAAACATCTTATTGCTAGCGTTTGGTGAGTTGTAACATCACTTTTTTTCATTCATCATTCTTCATTCCTATTTCATTTTATTTCAAGGTTTGATTACCAAAATGGGGTTTGACAAAGGAAAGCCCTTATCCACTAACAAAACAAGATTTTTCTCTCTTTAGTGTGTGATTTGAAGGTTTAGACTAAATAAACATTAAAGAGAAGGGTTGGAAAAATTTGTCTAAGTGAATAAAAGTTGTCAAAGTTTTCATTAAGCCTTGGAGAACATTGGTGAACACCTACAGGTTGATTTACAAAGAATTAGATCTAGAAACCTAAAGAAGCAGATTGAGCAAAATGAGAAGAGAAGATTGAGACTTTGAAGTTACAGAAAACCCTAACTAGACTGATTCTCCACTTCTGGCGAATGAGTCCTAGTTTCGGTCAAAATTTAGATATTTGTAGATTTAGATTCTCCTTTAGTAGATTCTTATTCACACACAGAAACCTAGATTTAGGACTAATTCCCCCAGCTTCATGGATGAGTCCCACTCAACATTAAAGATATAATTTCTAGTTTTTTACACCTCCTTCCAATCATTTCTAGATTTCCAAATGCACATAATCCTTGATGTGGTCTTTTGTTCTATTTCATTTTCATTTTTAGATCATTTAATAAGTCATTGCAACAAACTAGGTTGAAGCATTCTATCTTGCATTGCATTTTTCTTTCCAAGTTTTTACTTGGTGGTGAACCCCTCATTAGTTTACATTTAGCGCCTAGGAAAACCATTGTGCAATATCTCTTTCTCATTTGCATTGAGATCTCAAGGGTTTGTTCTTAAATGAAAGAGAGTGAATATTGTCATCCTAGGTCCTAAACCCTAGAAGAGCAAACAATTTTTACATATTTCATTTTGGTGAACCTACATTTAGAAAATTATAATTCTAATTTGGAGTGAATCATCATCCTAGATCTTTCCTACATTAACATTGCATTAGGATATGCATTAGTGAAAGTTCATATAACTTGCATTTTTGCATCTCATATCATTTAAACTCAAAAAAATTTCATTTGTGCTTAAGATAGAGATCATATTGTTGGTTCTTTTTCTATTAGAACCTTGAAATCCTCTAAAGGGTATCCAACCCTTATGTTCAAGAAATTTCAAAGTTAGTGGCCAACACATAAGGATTCTAAGGATCTTACATCTACTTTTTGAGCTTTGTGAAACCTGGGAGGGTAATCCCATTTATACTCATAAGATATTCATTTAGTCAAAATCATTTCTACACATAGATGAATTCCTCTAAAGTGAAAATAGCAACATTCATCAAAGTTTTAACTAACCTTTCATTAAACTATGATCTATTGTGAGGAATAAAGTGGTACATTATATTGACACATTACAATTGAAAGTTTTATATGAATTGATTCTCACTCCAAGCCTCTAGTTAGGTGCTCTACTAACTCAATTAAATGTAAGATAAGCTAATGAAGAGACTAGTTCTTTTTTCATTGGGAATATTTGGGTCACCTTTGTAATTAATTAGTAATACCCTAAAAAATTAACTCAGTAATTGGCAGAGAATTGATATACTACGTTGTAGCATTCAACTCACTGTGTTTAAAACATAGATTCTTACTAAATCCTATATCCTTTCCTTACAAACACATGAATTTATTTTAGCATTAAATCAATCCATTGAATTGGAGCATAAATAAACTCATTCATTCAATTTAAACAACAAAAGAAAAATGAAACTATTGTTTACAATTTCATTCATAATTTGCAAGGAAATTACATAGGAGAGCATATATTTTAGAACTAATATTTTCTATTATTGATGTTATTGTAGAACATTTCAAGATCATTACATAATGATCCATACCCTAAACTCATCCCTAGTATATTCATTAATTTATTTTTTTACATTATACTCCATTTTGAGTTTAGCTTTTCACCTAGACTCTTCTAAGACTTACAACTCAAAACCCCCATAGTCAGCCCTGAAATCCCTTTTATAGAACAAGGGAGCAACAAGCATCTGACTGAATTATTATTAAATTTCACATTTCATTTCAAAACCAATTTAACCAGAATGTGAAATATTCCCTGGATAGTTATAAGCAATAATTTGCATAACAAGGGAAAGTAAAAGACAAAATTCATCATGAGTTGCCAATGGAGAGTAACCAAATCACCCACATGGTATTGTTAGTCATCATTGTAGGGTCCATGTTGAGGATAAATATTGTTCATTATACCAGTCGAAAGACCTCCACATAAGGACAAGGTTAAAAACCACACAGAAGTTGAGAATAACAATCTTGATGTAATGGCAATGGTGTCATCCAAAAAAAAATGAGACACTACTCTGAGTCATTAGCATCAGAGTATGCTTGTGCACTCCTAGTTCATGATGCAACTGGAGCAACCATCACCACTTCATCATCAGATTCATCATACGACACCAAAGAGAGAAGGTAATGGTTGTATCCTAAGTCAGTGTCACCTCTACCATCCGAATGACTGTCAGAAAGAATAATGGGAGAATTTTGTTTCCCTAGGTAGGCCTTGTGATAATTGTTTCTTTTCTTTCCCTCCATCTCAAGCTCACCTGACTCCTTTCCTTTGAACTTGACCAATTCTTCTAAAATGGTCATATTTCTCAAATTGTATGTGATTTTAACAATATCCTACTTCTTACCATAGACACTTCTCTTACCCTTAGGTGTTGTATAAGTCCTAGGTACTTCTTTCTCAGCTACAAATATTTCCTCTTGACACCCTAATACACTAAGTCTTCTAGACCTCCTAGTTGGCTAATATTAACACACTTGACTCGCCCACTTTATAGAACATAGGATAAAGTTATCAATTCTAAAATGAGAGGAAACTAACCAACTCTAAAATCTTGAATTAAATTTTTAGGAAAGTACACCCACGAACCCGAACAACTTCAACTAGCCCTAGAAATATGAAACTCCCAGACTAACTAGAGCATGAATTAAAAAGATTTCATACAGAAGAAAACCAACTAACCCAAAAAGGAAACATCAGTACCTTTGCAATTTAAAACTCAACACTTTCACACTTCTTCTATAACCCACACTTCACATATTTTGAAGAATGAAAATGGTGAGATGAAAAAACAAGCAATCTACATTAAATATAAAAATTGGAGCATGCAATAGTTAATGATTGAAGAGATCCCTATGTGAGTGAGTTGATAACTTACCAACTCAACTTTGAATCTAGGCTATCAATCTTTGAGGATTTAAAACTCCATCAATGGTAAACTTGGGCATTGTTTCAGGCTTTTAAAACTGTGTCACAAAAAAATGTATAGTTGACATTTTTATCCTCACTAGAGTCTCTCTAATGGACTTGGGCTTGATTTTTCCTAGATTTAATGTCATAATGTGGTCAACACATTCACATTAGGTCTTGGACCCTTATGATTCATTAAGACTTCTAGGATGTCTTGTAAAGGTGTTGTGAAGTGTTGTAACCTACTTTCACACTTTTCTAGGACCCTTTTATCATAATTCACCTGAATAACCCCTCTTTTGAGCACTTACAAAGTCTTATTTCAAAGTGTTGTAAAGTGTTGTAACCCACTTTCATTCTTTTCTAGACTTATAATCACTAATTCAACCCTTTCTCATGTTTAAATAACCCCCTAATGCACTTCCCAACCCTCCTTAAGTGTGTTTTTGAGGACATTCCCATTACAAAAAACTTAATTCCCTTTAATTTTTGACACACATAATTTTCTTAAGTGTAACTAAGCTTCCAATCAGAGAAACTTAGTCCTTTTTGGCACAAAAATCAAAATTATTTCAAATTTTTGGCAGAATTTCATTTTCTAACCCTTGATGTTGGCCTATGAAGTGTTAATTTTAGGAAATTTAGTAAGATTAAGTATAAATAAGGGTTTTTCCTCTCATTTTAACCCCCATTCATTCAATCATTCACTCAAGCAATTAACTTAATCATTCTCAAGCATTCAAGCACTCTAGGTACAATCAAGTCATCCATTAGAACACTTCATTGCATATCTTCATATTTCTACATCAAGGGTTTGGCAAGTTTATGACATTGAATGTTGTTTATTTATCATTATCTTTCCATTTCATCTCATTTCATAATGTTTTATTACCAAAGTGGGGTTTGACCAAGGAAAACCCCTATACTCTAACCCTTAACCATTTTCCCCTCTTTGCATGTGTGTTTGCAAACTTTGTAGGTGGATTTTTCATTAAAATAGGTGTTGAAAAGTGGTCAACAATTCATCAAATCCATTCAAGTCAACATAAGCCTAATTCAAGTTTGGAGACTCTTTTTATCCCATTTTCTACAAAATCAAGACCAAACACCTATCAGAAAACTAAGTGCAAACCTATAGCTATAGGACCCGGTCATGAAATTCCTAAAAATTGTAGGTGGACTAAGTAACCACCAGTGGCGAATTAGTCCCACTACGAAGCCTAAAAAGTGGTTTTTGCATTTTTGGATACCCATTTGGTAGGTTCTCTTTTTGACAAGTTTTTTCTCGAAAATTGGGACTAAGTCACCTATGTTAGTGTAATTAATATTTAATTACACTTTGCATAAGTTTACTTAGGCTTTATTTAATTCCTAAGTTATAGGTTTTCATCTTTATCTTATCGAGCTATCTTGTTGCTCAAGATAAGATTAGATTTATGCATCTTTTCTTTTAAAAAGGAAATTATCTCTTGTAATATTTTGTACTTCGAATATATCAATTTGCACATCTTTTACACATTTCTACTTTTTCATTTTTCTCTTTTGTGGAAGGTCTTTCTTCTAGTTTCCAATCAGATCTTGGTTTCTAACATGGTATCAGAGCTTCGATTTGTAGCCCCTTCTCAGCTTTTTTGGAGGAACACAACACAGATCTCGTTCGAGGTCCCTCGAGGGTTTCATTCCTTGAGCGTCATTATGGAGCCTCTTGGATCAGATCGGGGTTTTCTGTTGGGTTCAGAGCATTGGAAAAAGTCAGAAATGACTTTTATTTTATTCATTTTTGTCACCATTTACCAGATCTACGAGGGTTGTAACCTCATTGATTTTTCTGATAGATTCATGGGTCACCTAATTTTTGGACCACTTTGGGCCCAAACGGATCTCGCCATTGGATTCGTAGTGCCCAAAAACCCCCATTTTCATATAAAGTTTTTCTGATTTGGACACAGTTGTCTAGAGAGGAAAAAAAATTTTCCCAAGGGCCATACGGCCCCTAGGCACACTTCATGATGCACAAATTTTGAGAATTTTTTTTTTTAAAATTAAAAAATTGAAAGTTTTAGTGGATATTTTGTGCCACCCATGTAAATTCAGTGCGCTGCCCTCCAACCAGCCGGTGGCCACCTCCACTCACCACTGGTGCACCACCTACCATTCCACTATTGGGTAGCCACCCATGTGCCACCCATGAGCCACCCATGAGCCACCTGCAACTAGTCCACCACTACTCCGTTGGCTCCCTACAACCCTCGTGGCCAAGCAGGCGGTTCTATGGGCGACCAACTCCCACGAGCCAGCCCCCACTAGGATTTTGGCCCCAACCCTTGTCACATGGGTGACTAGGGGCCGCACCGAAGCTCCTTGGCTACTAGCCCCCTAGTCCGGCCATGCGACCAGGGGCCTTATTTTTTTAGCCCTTGAGGGCTCTGGGGGCCAAATCGAACATTTTTGGACAACTTTCATGGAAATGGGTGTAACTTGGGCATAACATGTCCTTTTTTTGCAAATGAGATATCGTCAGAAAGCTATTTTGATGCTCTACATAATAGTGTTTGCATGATTTTATGGTTTTTCCTTTTTGATTCTTTTTTCTACCTTAGAAGTTAGATGTTTCCTTTTTCACTCCGGGAGACGTATCTTGTGACTCGCTTATTTGTTTTTCACGATTTTCATGGCATTGGAAAGCTGATTTCGACCTCTATGCAGATCTGAGGTCATTTATAGAATATGTATACCTTATTTTATGCATGCATTCATTTTTTTCATGCACTTGGTTTGCATTTTTTGGTTATGTTTCTATAGTTTTGCACTCTCTCCTTCTAAAATCATTGGGTATTGTAATAATGAACTGATATAAAGTTCCATTAGGGGGGTCCTTGCATCTATATTTCATATTGGTGACAACTCGTATGATTTTTTCTGGTTTCCTATTGTTTCCCTTAGCTTCTTTCTTGCTTAGCTAGACACATCATTGGTTTGCTTCAGTTCACACTTCAGTTTGGATTTTATGGTTCTTGATCCACATTAGTTCAGATCTTTCTCATTTGAGGGCCATGTTTTTATGGTCAATGTTCTAGAATCTTGATGGTACTCATCCTATGGGCAGTTTTAGTTTCAGTTTGGCATTGGCTTCGAAAGACACAACTTCCAGATTTGTCATCATTATGGGTCCTTTCATCCTCTCATCTACTATTGTTTATAGATCCTAGGGTTGATCGAATATGTGAGTTTTCTAGTGTTCCATGGCATCAGGTCTACTATCACATTATCATGATTCTATTTTTTTTTTTAGTTGTAGACAAAAGTATCTTTCCTTGCTTGTTAGATTGCGGTTCCAATGTTACTCCACAATGTTCTTCCAGTGCTTCTTTGCAACAGTCATCTCTCTAAGGGGGGGTTTTTCCCACTGGGTTTTCTCTCTCTTTACATTTGTACATGAGTCCCTAATCAAGCCTTGTTGTCAAGACTCATATTTGCATAATAATCTACTTCTCCCTAAGTTGCACTTATGGGGTGGTGTTGGTGTAACTAATCTTTAATTACACTTTGAATAAGTTTACTTAGGCTTTATTTAATTCCTAAGTTATAGGTTTTCATCTTTATCTTATCGAGCTATCTTGTTGCTCAAGATAAGATTAGGTTTATGCATCTTTGCTTTTATACAGAAAATTATCTCTAGTAATATTTTTTACTTTGAATATATCAATTTTCACATAATTTGCAAAACTCTGCTTTTTCGTTTTTCTCTTCTATGGAAGGTTATTTTTCTAGTTTGCAATCAGATCTTGGTTTCTAACAACCTAGCTTGGTGTAAGTGTCCCATTCAACATTTTAGCTTACTTTTCAGGATTCCAAAAGTCTCTCCACATCAGGTTTCAGATTCTAGGTGCACCTCTCTAGTTTTGTTTAGTTGTTTCATCATTTACTTGCATTTTTAGGTATTTTGCATATCATAGTGTGTTTTCCAACACTTTTCATTTCTTAGGTTTAGCATCATTAAATTGTTTTATGTTTAGATCAGTGCATTAAATGATCATAATTAGACGCATTAAATCTCATTTACATTAATATTCAGTGTATACATTTGCATTTTTGACCCAATTCTTTCTTCTTTTAGATGAAAAACCCTACAAGGAGCTTAAAGCAATTGGGTAATCCAAAATCATTGTCCGCATTTTGGTGAACTTGGATTTTAAACAGATTTACTTTTGATTTTAAGTGCATCCTAGGTTTCATTTGCATTATTATTACATTAGGTATTGCATGGTTTGAATTGCATCGTAGGGTTTTAAACATTGCATTCATGAAAAGCTCAAATACCTTGCATTTTTGCATCATTTTTACATTGAAAACAATAAAAAAATTGCATTTTCATACTATAGTTGCATCTTTGCATTAGAAAAATATTAAATTGCATTAAATTTTTTTAGGAAAGCTGAAAAAAATAATCACTGGAACTAATTCACCACACTAGGTGACTAAGTCCTACACATTTTGCACTGTGATTTCTGCTATTTTCTTTGTATTTTATGTTACTGCATTCTATCATACTTTCCATTTTTTTTTCCTATTTCATTTAGTTTCCTTTGATCATGGCTTTTTTCTTTAATAAGATTTGGACATCATTGAAAACTTTAGTAGACATGTCAAATTGTGCCTTTGCAACTAATCATAATGACCTTAAGCTTCCTCATGCTCCCTCAATTTCTCATGAATGTCCTCCTTCTATTTTTCACATCATTGGAGAAGACGATGATATCATGAATAAGTTCTTAAATGAATTCTTTAACAACCTTGGAACCAATGTAGCCTTTTACCCATCCATGAAGTTACAAGATCTTCCTATTGTCTCACCTCCTGATATGTTTGGTTATCTACATCCTAAAAAAAAATGGACCTAATTGCCCTCCACCAGGTGGACCTAGTTCTTCTACACAACCACCTTCTGAACCATTTTATGATAAAAAAGTTACAAGCACACCAATTAAGGCTGAAGAAACATATGGCAAGGGTTTAACCATCTTAAGCAAATACAAATGACCTTAAAAATTGAAAAAACTAAAGTTTCCTCTCCATCCACCATCTAAATGCAAAAGGAAACTCCAAATTCTTTTAAACAAAGGTTTCATTCTATTGCCATTTATGAATATGTTGGTAATCCATCCTAAAGATTCCAATGTATCTTATTGTAAATATCATCATGTTCTCGGACACTGAACTGATGAATTCCAGAAATTGAAGGACATACTAAGTAAGTATCACTTCACTGATATTTATTGTTATCTTGTCATCCCATAGTACCCTACCACCAACCCTATCATAACATAGATGTAGAAATTTACATTCTCACTATTGCATGATCCTTCCCATCATCCATCTTGGCTCATTATTTTCCTACATTCACTATTGGAAATAAGTTGTTAGCCTTTTCCTTATAATGAATTTGTCAGGCATGTGTAGGATCATCATGGAAAAAATAGGCCTTTAAGTGGCAAAAAATTTAGAAAAATTAGAGTTAGGCAACTTGATGTAAAAATTTTAATAAGTTATCTATATTATTTCAAAAATATGTAAGAATAGAATCTATAGAAAATTGAATGTAGTTTCTAAACTACTAGGTTTATTTAAAAAAATATATCTATTTGGTGAAAATTTGAAATTTCAATGTAGTAGTACTTAAATTTCAGGGAAAAAATAAGAAGCAGGTGTTTGTCTGACCAACCTAACCACAATAAAATGATAATAATTTTTTATAATATTTTAGATATAAGTAGATGACTCATGTCTAGATGTGATGCATATTTTTTTGTAATATTTTTCCTAGAAAATAATTAATTATGAATTTTTTTATTACAACTTTTAAAAAATATAAAAAATCATATGTCTAACCACCTTAACTTGGTCAAAACTTCATGAAATTCAATTTTATTTTTCTTAATCCTATAGTATGAAAAGAATAAAATGTGACACATGTTTTGGATTCAAAAAATGTGATACTATTTGAAAGCTATAGATGTTTTTCAATCAGCCTATCAATCAGGACTTTAATCATAATTCAAATAGAAAATGAATAATAATTATTTATTAAATTCAAAGTAAAGACTAATTTATATTGGTGGAAAGTTGAGAATCTCCCTTAAAAACCCTTTTCATTTCATCAATTTTGGGTAAAAAAAAATTTCAGCCACATACCCTACACATACCCATCTTATTGCCACTTTTTGGCCCATCATGATCCTGCACATACCCTATCATTGTCCCTTAGCTACATTATTCATTTTTCGATTATACCCATTGAGATTGGGAGGTGGATGACTTGTTTGATGCATGAATTACATTTGCATTACTAGCCTTTTTAAATTTTCCTTTGTCTTTTTCTTTTATTTGGTGTGATTCCATGTGCATATCATGTTCCCCCGTGATGTGATGTTTGATGTTCACCCCTCTCTTATGAACTTCTTATTTTTCCCTGATTCTTCTCTATGCCATATATTGTTTTTCTTTTTCTCCTTTATTTAATCTTTTCCTTTTGGGGATGATGCAAAGCATAGAGATGCCATATGTCCCTTCCATGTTGACCCAAAAGGTCCTTTTATTTTCCTTTTTGCTTTTACTTTGTGTTTTCCTTTTGAGGATGATGCAAGGTATTGAGACTAAAATGCCTCCTTCATGTTGACCCAAAAGCTTTTCCTTTTCTTTTTCCTTTTAATTTTTTTTCTTTTGTAAATTGTGTTCTCCTTTTGGGGATGATGCAAGGTGTTGAGATAGAAATTTCTCTTCCATGTTGACCCAAAATAGATCTTATTTTTATTTTATTTTCGCTCTCTTTGTGTCATTCATCTAGTTCTATGTATTTGGGGAATGATGACAATTCCAAGCTCTTTCATAAAAATATTGCAGCAATGAACATACTGACCCCAAATCCATAGATCCCTTATGTGCTTGGCATGTTCCTATTTTGGGGAAACCCCTCTTTCTTTTGCTTCTTTTCCTTCACACGACACAACCTTACTCAAAAACATATGACTTGGCATAGGGGCTTTCCAAGTTGGCTCTCATGTATTGGTACTTTTTTCATTTTTCATTTGCTACTTTAAAGTAATTTCTCATAGAATAGTGTGTAGCAATTCCTTTAAAGTGGGGGCATACATTGGAATTATTCATTTTAAATTTTTCTTTCTCTTGGTTCTTAGTCTAGCCTTGTTACTTTATACAATGTGTTTGTCACTTTGTGGATGACATTGGGTATAGTTTCCTTCATAAGCATGATCTATCTTAGCATATTACATTCCTCTTAGTGGCCTGATGTGACACACTACATCCCCTAAGTTGTAAATATTATTTTCTTTGATCGATCCTCTGTTGGATAAATTAGACACAATGTTCCCTAAGTTATAGACCTTGCATGAACTAAGCAAGAATCATTTGAACATTTATTTTTCATTTACATGGCCACCTTGCATAACATAGCTTGCATGGTTTTCGTACCATTGCATTTGTTCACAAGTTCTAAGCATACAAAGCATTGCTTGTCTCATTAAGCACGAAATGACATTGTCTTTGTAGCACCCTATTAAAGTTATCAAGAGGAATAAATTTGATATGGTTGAGTGAGAATCCCATTCCATGACATGAATTTCCTCATAGCCACCTTTTGGGAATTCTCACCCCATAGACAAACAAAAGTTCCATGGCCCTAGGGTGAGTATGCTATGGATTTCTCACCTCACGGATGACTAGAAGTTCTATGGCCCTAGAGTGAGTATACTTGGGCCTTCTCACTTATAGGAAGGCCATGAGTTTCATTTTCCTAGAGTGATTGCACATTTCTTTTACCAAACAAACAAGCCTAGATCTAATCCACAACGAGTTGGATAGATGATCGAAGCTTCATTCTTTTCATGTGTCGTCCTTTTTTCCTATGTTTGGTTTTCCTTGGAATTGTGATCCTAGAGGTTTGATCATCTCTCTTAATTATTTTTATCTCATCTTATCAAAATTTATAAATTAGTATCCCTCTCGATGTGCATGTTGGGATACTTTAGCAAGAGTTTGAAGCAAGTTCATCCTCTCACTAAAGTGGGGGTTTAATGTGTCATCAAAATTGTATAGTTAACATTTTTATGCTCACTAGAGTCTCTCTTACGCACTTTGGCTTGATTTTTCCTAGATTTAATGTTTTAATGTGGTCAACATTTTCACATTAGGTCTTGGACCCTTGTGAATCATTAAAACTTATAGGATGTCTTGTAAAGGTGTTGTGAAGTGTTGCAACCCACTTTCATAATTTCTAGGACCCTTTTATCATAATTCACCTAAATAACCCTTTTTTATCACTTACCAAGTCTTATTTCAAAGTGTTGTTAAGTGTTGTAACCCACTTTCACACTTTTCTAGACTTATCATCACTAATTCAACCCTTTCTCATGTTTAAATGACCCCTTAATACACTTTATGGCCCTCCTTAAGTGTTTTTTTGAGGATATTCCCATTAGAAAATATTTAATTCCCTTCAATTCGTGAAACCCACTTAATTTTCTAAAGTGGGACTAAGTTACCAATAGTGGTGACTTAGTCCTTTTTGGCACAAAAATAAAAATTATTTCCAATTTCTAGCTAGATTTCATTCTCTAACCTTGAGGTCAACCTGTGATGTGTTATTTTTGGAAAATTTACTAAGATTGAGTATAAATAAGGGTTTTTCCTCTAATTTTAACCCCCATTAATTCAAGCATCCACTCAAGCAATTAACTTAATCATTCTCAAGCATTCAAGCACTCTAGGTACAATCAAGTCATCCATTACATATCTTTAGATTTATACATCAAGGATTTGGTAAGTTTATGACATTGCATGTTGTTTATTTATCATTCTCTACCCATTTCATTTCATTTCATAATGTTTTATTACCAAAGTGGGGTTTGACCAAGGATTACCCCTAAACTATAACCCTTAACCATTTTTCCCTCTTTGCATGCATGTTTGCAAATTTTGTAGGTAGATCTGTCAAAGAAATAGGTGTTGAAAAGTGGTCAACAAGTCATAAAATCTATTCAAGTCAACATTAACCTAGTACAAGCTTAGAGAATCTTTCTATCCCATTTTTTACAGAATCAAGACTGGACACCTATCAAAAAAGTAAGTGCAGATGTGTATCTACAAATTCCTCTTCTGAAATTCCTAAAAATTCCCAATGCTAGGCATGAATTGTAGTTTCTACATTTTTGGATACACATTTGGCAGATTCTTGTTCTGGAAAGATTTTTTCCGAAATTGGGACTAAGTCACCCAACTTGGCGTAAGTGTGCCAATCAACATTTTCAATAATTTTTTTAAGATTCCAGAATCTCTCCATATAATATTTCAAATTCTATGTGTACCTCTATAGTTTTGTTCAGTTATTTAATCATTTACTTGCATTTTTAGGCATTTTTTCATATCATAGTGCATTTTCCAACACTTTGCATTTCTTAGGTTTAGCATCATTAAATCATTTTATTTTCAGATCAGTGCATTAATACATCATAAATATATACATTACATCTTATTTTCATTAATATTGAGTGTAAAAATTTGCATTGTGGACCCCAATTCTTTGTCCTTTTAGGTGAAAAACCCTAGAAGGGGTATAAAGTAGTTGGGTAATCCAAAATCATTGTCCACAACAACTTATTCCTAAAAAATAATGATACCACCATGGAAAGTTGCCATGTCAACCCTTAATCTTCATTAGTCATTTGTGATCTGACTATTGACATGCATCATGAAATCAATTTGTGCCCTTTCATTTATATCGGTGAAGTACATAGAGCCAACATTCAAAGAGAAAATTCCATCACTCATCGCAAAATTTCCTCACCTTTCTAGAGTTCAATCAGCGACTCGAGCACAAATGTGTTGAAAGTCCCATTGTTGGATCATTGTACCTTTTCAACAATCTCCTCCTCATATCCTATTTCACTAATTCATGTTTGAAATTCAAGACCATATCAATGACAATTTGAAGCTAGCAATGAAACCATACTAGGCCATGTGCAACTGCATGAAAATATAAGGAAATAGAGACATCACTCATAAGAACAATTCAAATCAACAAAAAAAACACTCCATCACTCATCGCCAATTTGAAAAAAACATCCGCACAACCATCTGTGATGAGTGATGGAAAGAAAATTAGAGGGCGTAGAGGTTATCTCTCATTGCTCATTTCAAACTCAAAACTTAGAAAGAATCTACGATGAGCAATCAAGAAAATATAAA
>VDFB02269683.1:0-23145 GCA_007258455.2 Sequoia sempervirens | reverse complement strand
ATTGTAATCAATTTTGGAGTTAATCGGATCGGTCTCTCTATTGGAGTGGACCCGGAGACGTAGTCACTTTCGTGATGAACTCCGTTATCAACTGTTTGCACTTCTCTTCTTCTCTCTCTTTCTGTCGCTCATTTCCTTTCATTCTGTTATAATCACCTTGATTACGTTCTTTATGTTATTTCCTTAAGTTAATTTCATTTTAATTAACTTGAAATAATCATTGTAAAAGCATTGTAAAAGTTTAAGCATTTAAACTGCAATCTAGTCTAGATCCTACACAGATCAAGTTGGTATCAGAGCTTTAGGGTGACTTTTATTGCAGTTATTTGTTTTTGAATGCTAACGAGATCCAGGATTCAGAAAGGTGAAGGCAAGCTCAAAGACTTTAATCCTGAGATCGAGAAGCCGAGAACATTGTCGAAGATGTCAGTTTCTGGAATGGAGGTTCCTGAAGAAATCAGTGAGCAGGAATTCCGAAGAGCATTCCTTGAAATGAAGGCAAAGGTGGACATACTTTTTCAGGAGAGACAAGAACGGAAGGAACGTGAAGAAGGTTCGTCGAAGCAAGATGCTCATGAAGACATGAAAGGGAAACATCATGAAGATGGTGGCAAGCAACCAGATCATCCCTTTTCTTCTTCTCCTCCCTCTTCTCCTTCTCCTTCTTCTCCATCTTCTCCTCATTCTATTTCTTCTAATCCTTTCAAGAGTGGGTATAAGCCTAAAATAAAATTGGATGTAAAATTTGACTTGCCTAAATATTGTGGTGAACTTAATGCTGAAAAATTGGATGATTGGATTCAACAAATAGAGGTCTACTGTAGAGTCCAAAACCTAATAGATGATGTTGATAGGATCCAATTAGCTACTCTTCATTTAGGAGGTACAGCCTTAACTTGGTGGGAGAGTAGGTCTAAGGCAGAAGTTTCACAACATGGTAGAGTCAGTTTAACTTGGGCAGAATTTATTAATGCACTTAAGAAGCAATTTTATCCCTTAGGACATATGCAGCAATTAATGATGGATTGGCAAATGTTTAGGCAAGGGAAAGGTCAAACTGTCCAAGAATACACCCATGAATTCAGGAAAAGGGCTATTTCTTTGAATGTTCCTTTGTACACCCAAGACACGTTGTTGAAGTACATAGGAGGTCTACATTCCTATCTTAGGCATTCCATTTTGGTTTTGAACCCTTGTAACTTGGATGAAGTGTCTGTTCAAGCTACACACTTAGAGTCAAGGGGTAAAGGATCTTTCATTGACAAGTTTGATAATGATGTAAAGAAATCTTCTAAGAATGCAGAGACAGGGAAAGGAAAGAAGGCAACTACAATCAAGAAGGATGAGAAACTTTCTTGCACTCATTGTGACAAGGAAGGTCATGATGAAAATCACTGCTGGAAGTTACATCCCGAATTGAGGCCTAAGTGGGCTCAAAGACGAAATCAGAAACAGAAAGGTAAGGATAAATCCATGAATGTTGTTATGGATCTTGGTTCAGATTCAGATGATGAGACTAAGATAACAGCGATGGGTCTAAAAGGTAAAGCCTCTATTTCTGGTGTTTCTGTTGCAAGTTGTGCTTCTTCTTCTACAGTTAATGGTTTATCTGAAGATGCAAAAAGGAATGAGCTTTTTCATTTAAGGGTTATGGCTAAGAACACTAAAATTGATGCACTCATAGATAGTGGATCTCAGGTGAATTTAATTTCAGAAAGTGTTGTAAATAACTTGGGATTAAGAACTACACCACATAAGAAACCTTATCCACTAGGTTGGATTTGTGAAAATGACAAGTTGCAAGTAACAAGACAATGCACCTTAAGGTTCACAATTACTAGTAAATTTGTGGATGAAGTACAGTTTGATGTAGTTCCACCGGATATCTGTGGGATAGTGCTCGGTATCCCTTATCTTTATGATAGAAAAGCAATCTTCTACAGGCAACAAAATCATTATCATTTGTTTAAGGATGGCATTCAGTATATAGTACATTCTCACAAGATTAAGACTGATCAATCTTTTGCAAATACAGGGCAGTTAAAGAGGGTAATTAATGCAAGTAAAGAGTTAACTCTTATGTCTGTCAGTACAGGTGGTTCTACACTTGAACTTGGAGTAGCTAACCAGGGTCAGATGTTGCAGAATGCACTTGCAGTACAACATGAGAAAATGATGATTGAAAGCATTGATGGATCCTTGCAAGGAATGTTCCCGCGAAAGGATTGAATTGTTGTTGACTTAATTTCTATCATTTCGCGATTGTTGTTCAAATTTTGGATGCTAGTCAATTTTGTTGGTTAGTGGCTACTACAATTGATGCAGAGCGGTACATACAATGATCGCTTTTATGTTCAACAACATTGTTGCAATCTTCTATTGTGCTTGTGGAGTCGCTTTCAGATGTACGTATGATACGTGATAAAGGGGAGGCCATGTCCTCACTTAATGTCAAAATAAATGCCACTTTTGGAGGTCCAAAAGGTCTTCAGTGGGGAGGTCTGATCTGGTGGATATTTTTAGTGGAAATTGAAGTGTCTCTATTTCTCCGTGACCGCACTCATCGTAGTAAAGATCTCGCCCCGTTCCAACGCACCCAAACGGGCGTGCGAGACCATGAAAGAAGTTGGTGGCTACCAAACTCGTGTCAAACTCGAATCAGTAATCTGTGAAGGGAAAATGATTGTTTCTAAAAGTCGATGGAAGTAGCGCCAAGTCGAAGAGCTTTGTCGATGATTCCGCAACGCTCGCTTCGGCCGGAATCGGAGCATCGGAGGCGGAGTTATTAGCGCCAAAGTTGCGCTTGACTTGCATGTAGGGTACACCGATGACGCTATCATCCGCGACAACCGACGCCGCCATTACAGTAATGAACCAATCAGAAGCCGACACGTGTCTGTCCGTACAGTTGACGTGGCACCGTACTCCGAGTCAGCGGACATGTGGCAGTCGAGTCAGAAGTTGACGTGGCATCCAGTGGCAGTCCCAGTCAGCATCCACATCGGCATTTAGTCATCCGAGTCAGCGAAGTCGGCGAATGAATGGTTGACACGTGGCATAGTCGGTTGCGTTCTCCATCGTCGGCATGTGAGTCATCGACATCGCAGTCAACGGACATGTCAGCAGTTTGGGCCAGTAGAAACTCGGCACGTGGTCCTCCTATTTCCTATGTCGGATGGGCATATTGGTTGCATTTGCTAATAAAAGAAGCATACCGGACCGCATGGGACTCGATCCGGCGACCTCGCGGGCAGTAGCAGCTGGCTTTACCGTTAGACCGCGCAAAGAGGGCTTAACCAGATATGACTACCGGCCTCCTTTGTTATGCTTTCGGTTCAAAATTTGAGCTAAAAAGGTCACCGGGTTTTAACCCCGAACCGGCCGGGATATAAAATCTATGGCCACCGCTATGCCATCGACACTGCTTAAAATATATATGGCATCGGTTCGCTTTGATTAGTTAGGGAAAACTGAATGGTTTTAAAATAAAAGAGTTTCCCTCCTAATTTGAAAAATGTAACAACTATAATCCTTTTTAAGGATTAAATATAACAAATTAAAATCTCCTTAGCCCGAAATGAATAACTAAAAAGGGCTAAAATAAACATTAAGGGGATTTATTTTTGTTAGGTTGAAATTTGTAAGGATTTTTATGCAAATATGGGAGATTCATAAGGATTTTGGAGAGATAAGGTGAATATTTGCAAATCAATTGGTTAAAGGCCAAATTGAGCAAATTATTTGTATAAAAAGGGGGCTTGAGGTGAGGATTGTATATAAGTTTTTTTTCAGGTTGAAGTCTTGATGCTGAGATTGACGAAAGAGAGGTCTTGTTGAAGAATTTTCAAGCCATTGTTGAATGTCGGAGCCCTGTTATGCTGCCGAACTGATGGTCTTGGTGCATCAATTGTAATCGGTTTTGGAGTTAATCGGATCGGTATCTCTATTGGAGTGGACCCGGAGACGTAGTCACATTCTGTGACGAACTCCGTTATCAAGCGTTGTTTGCACTTCTCTTCTTCTCTCTCTTTCTGTCTCTCATTTCCTTTCTTTCTGTTAAATCACCTTGTTATTGCTTTCTTTATGTTATTTCTTTAAGTTAATTTTGTTTTAATTAACTTGAAATAACTAATGTAAAGCATTGTAAGAGTTTCTAAGCATTTAAACTCAAGAATCTAGTCTGTGATCCCATACTGCATCAATCTATCAACTAATAATTACACCTCAATCCTAAATCATTAATTATCCAAACTATTCTCATATATAAAGAATTGATCTGCATATTTATCCACATGACCAAGATGAATATTGAGTTAATATATATCTTCTATATAATCCTTCATAAGCATATTCCATTGACACATATTTTAGAGCTTATTGAACAATTCTAATAAGTGGTTGGTAGGAGTGGATTTTCTTTAGACGTTTGTTGTCATGTAATCCCACTTTGAGATCCTACACTTCTTTTCTATTAGCTAATCATCTAGATCACATCTCATGACTAGGCAACATACCCATTCAAATTGGTGGCAACATAATTTATGTGTTTAGGGTCTTCTATGGATTCAAACTCAGTATATTTTTCCAATTTAGTGATCTAATCCAATAAATATTATAATTTTAACCTTTCTAAGTAGCTTGGGAGATCAAATCTAAGTTTACTTTTGTAGACACCTAATATATGACCTTCCCCAACCACACCGAGTTTTACCTTATCCTAAGCCATTAATTAAATAGAAATATATTATTTATTTAATTAATTTCATCATTTTCCCAATCTTATCCTATCCTTTAATTAATTAAATATTTATGATTTAGTTAATTATTTTTCCCTTCAATGATCTCATTAATTAAATGAATATTTATTGTTTATTTAATTAACTCCACATTCACCTTTATCCTTATCCATTTGATCCTATCCCTCAAACTTGTTCACATGAATCACAATATAAAAATTGTATCATGTTACAAGTGTCGCATTTACATGTTTAATTAACTCCTTATCTAGATTCATTGAACTTAGACATCTTTCCAGAAGTCAAACTATAATTCCATCGCATCCACTCATTTTATATCACACCTATTAATCCTATCCATTCACATAAAGATGTTGCCCTAATCCATTTATCTTATCCTTCATGTGACACTGTCACATTACTACATATTTGAGTCTAACCCTAATCCTCATTCAATATTAGCAATCCATCACCATTCTATTCCAAAACTTGATTTTTCCTCTTGAAACTCCTATAACTAGAGGCCCTCAACCTTCCTCTCCACAAGAAATAAATTTTATCTTAACATTATGTTGTTATTTTTTCATCTCATTATTAAAACCATACCAAGGTTATGTTGTTTAATTGAGCAATCCACATTATATTACAATCTAGAGAAAATCAAATAGAACTAGGGTGCATTTTATTTTTTCTCAATCTAGGAGTACAAAGATTGTTTGAGGTATACATTTGATTTCTTGTATTATCTTATGTTGTTTTTCTTCAATCATTTTTCCACATCTTCATTTTGGCGTGCCTAGTGGGACCCACATCTTTGTTTTAACCTTTTTTTGGTGATTTTTGTTGAATTTTGGTATTCAAGATCTAGTTTTAGGGCTCAAACTATGAAAAGGTGCCTTTTTTCACAAAAAAGGTACATCATTCTCATAGAGTTGCACCGTTATAGCATCTTTAGGCACCTATGTTGCACAAATTTGTGTCTCCATCACCTAGAATTGTGCCTCCATCACCTAGAATCTCTTGTTGTGTTTGGAAGAGTTTGTAGACATATGATCTCTCCTTGTGCTTAGCGAAATCTTGGAGATTATAAATATCATATTTCTCCATCTTATGTTTTTTTATCACCCAAGGATTGCTAGTTTGTGTGTATGCTCTCCCCTTGTGCTTCATGAGATCTTAGGTGAAAAAACACCTAGTATATTGTTTCCTCTTAGAAAGCCTACTTAGGGATTTCATCACCTCAAGGGAAGCCTCAACCATATTTTCTAGAAAGGTATACAAATGGGGAAGAGTGAAAGTTATACCTCAAAGTGTCAAACATATTTCAATCCAAATTATAATACCCTTAGTCCACCGAGACTTGTTTGGTGAGGAGAGAAGAGGAATCCTCTTAATCTCAAGCATTATCAAATGGGATCACCATTAACATATCCACTAAAAACCTTTTTTTATGAGCCTTTAAGAGAATTCAATCATACCCAAATATAGTGTGGTATAAGTTACAACATCATACCCAAATATACTCGCCATATATATCCCTTAGTAGAGGTAGAAGATCTTCGGGAAAGGTCTTAGTACCTCCAAGGCAAGGGAAAAGGTGATTCTTTGTGCCATTAGATTCCTAACTACTAACCCTTAAGAGAGAAGTGCATTGCACTAGTCTTGAGGCATTAGCCTTTGGTCAGTGAGCCCATAATGAGTATATATACCTACTTGACCAATTATAGGATCGTGCTCATGTTTTTGGCATGTCTTCATGTATAAACCACTAAAATCCATTTCTTTATCAACTTAAAATCCAAGTTAGCCAATGTGTCATTTTGTTTGTTAATCTTTTGAAAAAAATCCATCAAAATTCCCTAAATCATTCACTACCTTTGTTTCATCCTAAGGTGCTTGTGCATAATTTTTCACAAAACTATGCCTCAATTTTATAGAAAGGCACCTATGTTTCACATAATTGCACCTTTATTGCATAGAGTGGTGCCTTTATTCAATATAGCCACACCGCTATAAATTTGATCTTAATTGACATTTTAAGATCCCTAAATTAAAATCTTAACCTTTGTAGACTTGAATTAGTCCTAAGAGACCCATTCTAGACCATAATTTCACCCAAAACATCAAAAAAATTCATCCCTTTGAACCAAAAACCCCACCAAGTTCCTTCAAATTGTCATCTTCATTCATTTTCTTGTACCAAATACCATCATCATCATATTAAAGACCTTCAACCAAAAAAAAATCATCTAATCTCTATCATCATTGATCTATCTTATCTTCCCATCCATTCTCTATCATAATCATTGACCTATCTCATATTCTAATACAAATTCACATCTAGATATCAAAACCAAAATCAATTTTTTAAGATTCAAATCTAGATCCTCATCCATTTTATCTACTAGCTTTTATATTGCTTGATAACTTGCCTATGTTAAGTAGTGTATTAAGCTAGCCCTTATCATGTTGGTTACCTTAGCTTGAGACCTTGGCAACCCCAAGTTAATTTCCAAAATCTCCTATCCAATATTGGTTAGGAACTTTTCAACCCTATGTAAGAAAATCATCCCCACTTATCAAGGATCAATATTTACTTGTAAAAAAATTGATATTGTATCCTTTCTCACCTTGTTTTTTATAGTGTCACCAAGTTTTATCCATCGTCACCTCTTGGTCTTCCATATTGTTGCCAAGTTGAACTCAATATCACTCCTTTCAATCCAACCATTAAAATTTGGTTAATCTCATATCTAAGCCCTACCATTCATCTCCTTATCCAATAATTATTAATCACTTTCATCCAATCCCATAATTCCTAGGTCCATTCCTTGTATGAATATTACAAGGTCACAATCTAAGAAGCAAATCATGGTCTCCAAGGAATTTCCAACCTCAATATCCAATAATTTATTCTTTGAGGAAGTGGTATGTCAAGTACCCACATTCCCATTTTCATCCCACATCATACATGATGAAGATCAATATTTGGATGACCTAGATTCACCCACATTCGAATAATTTTCAAAAAACACCCAAGAAATGGACTTAATGCATAACTATGTCATGAAGCATCCCAATCATTGAATCCTTATGCTAGCTAAAGAAGGTGTCAAATTAACTCATGAATTTGACATCTCCTAATCATATAAAAATATCCTCACCCAAGAAATGGACTTAATGCATCATTATCTCATGAAACATCCCAATCATTGCATCCTTATGCTAGTTAAAGAAGGTTTCAAATTACCTCATGAATTTGAAATTTCCTAAATCGTATAAAAATATCCTTTCATGGCCCCAACTTATAATCCTCATTATCCTACACATTTTTTGTCTTCTTTTAATCCCTCTATTTCCTCCCAAACCACTAATCCCACATCCACAACACACACACATATAAAATATCATCAAGTACCCTAAAAATTTCAACACAAATCCCACAACCTCAAGCTTCCATCCCTTCCATCCAAATTTCAACATTCATCCCCTTAGACACAACACACAACCTCCAAACCTCAAACCCCATTTCATCCACCCATCAAAACCTACACACAACCTCCAACTTCCAACTATCAACCACCCTTAATCTAATAAGTTTTTTGGTACAATATATTCAAAAAATAAATGATACACTCAAAGGACTCCAATTAGGACATCAAAAGAAAAGTTACACCTTCCAAGAGCTATGTCCTTACTGTTGTGTAGTTTTCGCACACACGCTCCACTTGGAGTAGGGACCCTCTTTTCTGATGTCTTTTGACCTTTGGTTTTATTGAATCTATCCTTTTGAGGTCTTGACATGTCAGTTTTGCTGGCTTTGACCTTGCCTTGAGGCTGTAATTGATTAAAATTGAGTTTAAAGAAAAATTCGGGTTTTCACCTAGGTCCGGAATTTTCCAACTCCGGCGGATTTTCTCGAGCCCTAGTTCTTTGTCTGTTTCTAGCTGGATTCTTCGAATCTGGGTTTTTATCCAATTCCGGGATTTTTCGGTTCGGACGGATTTTCCCGGTCTGCACTAAAATCCTGAACTTCATCGTTTTCCCAGTTTCTGCATTTCCATGAAATTTTTGTCCATTCGGATTTCCACGTATCTTGAGATTTTCTGAAATTTTGTTTTGGACTCGGGTTTCTGGATTTGTCAGAAGTGTCTTGTCGCTCATTAATGACTGAGGTACCCTTGCTCAGATGCACGAATGAATGGATATGAAACCTTTTGAGCATCATTTTTTTACTTTATCATTCATTTGCTTGTTGTTTTGGCGATTGAGAGCTTTCATTCAAGCTTTGAGCATTGATCCTGTGTTGCTTGCGCGTGGGTTGTTTGGTGCTGATTGGGGTTTCCATTGCTGGGATGAGTTTGCTTCGTGATTGCTTCTTCGACATCGAGTTTCAACTGAATTAATCCATGGTATGTTATCGATGGCCCCTCTTGTTTGTTTACGCAATGATTGGGTTCTTCCGTAATTGAATGATGATCATTTTGGGTCGGCCTTTGTTGGGTTTTGATTCTGCATTTGTAGAGTCAGGATTTGACCCATTTTTGTCGTAAAACCCCATCACCCACGTCCTATGAGTGCTATTTATCTGTTAGATGGCGAGTGTATCCTTTAGACGGGGTTCTGGGTTAGATTGTTTTCCCTTTTAGTGTGAAATTTGCCATCTGCGGGGTTAGGGTTTCCTTGATGCTCGGCCCAGAATAGCGGATTTGTGATGATTTGTCAATCTTTCCCTTATATTATGCTGCCCCCCACCCTGTGAGGATTCAGAGTGCCTTAGACTGCCCTTTATAGCTGATATTTTAAACCTCAAGCTTGCTCTGGTTTTAATGGCGGGAGTTTTTTTTTTTCATCATCAAAATTAGGACATCATCGGTCTGCCTGGAGAATTCATCATTTGAGGTCTTTTGAAGTCTAATTTCCTTCGCATCTTGAATCTTGTTGGTTGGTATCAATCTCGAGACTATTCGAGTCCAGATAGAAAGGTTTGCATGATCATTTGGTTGCTAGTTCGCATGTCGTCGTTTGTCGGGTTTTCGAGGTCCTCATGGAATTCCTCCGCATTCGAATTTTCCCAATTTCGGCTGATTCTGCGGGGCATAGCAATTTCCAGAGTTCTTCGAACTGTCCACGAAAATCCATCTCACCCGTATTTTTTTGGTTTTCCTGTCTGTTTTTATTTTCTTCGATTTTCTGAAGATGGGACTAATGGGGTGAATGTTAATTGCTTATTTCTTGTTGCTGGTGAGTGAATTCCATGATAGTCTAATTATTTTTGGCTGTATTAATGATTTATTTGACTAATGATTCTTTGGCAGTGAGAGTTCGTCTAGGTCAGATTTCTCCAAAATTCTGCCCCGACTAGATTTTCCTAGTTTGCATGATTTTCCCAGACTGCCTTATTTCTCCGGATCTTCAAGGATTAGCAGTTTGTGATGGATTTTAATTGCTTTATATGATTTTAGGCTAACCTTTGGATTGGAATATGCATGATAATTAAATACTAATGATGTCTTTTGTGAGTGCAGGCTGAATCAAGCAAGGCTGCTGCCAGAAAATCTAAGGGGGGCACGAAGGGGTCATCCATTTCTGAGGCAGAGCGATTAAGATTGGATATTAAGAGTCAGCTTCCTGAGAGCAGGATATCCTCCTTATGGTCTGAAGTGTCTGATACTAATGTGGGAGCTTGGGGGTATGAAGAGTTTAAGCAGAGAACAGCTAAGAAGAATTTTTCAGCCTTAAGGAATGGAATGATGAAGTTCGAACTTGTGCATGTGGTTGGGTTCCCTCCGAAAATTCAATGTTATGAGCTGATTCTTGAGTGTGCTCAGCAGTATGATTTTGATACACAAAGGGTGGTCAGTACTGAGGGAAGGGTCTTGGCTAATTTCAATCCTGTCTCCATTGCTCAGGCCTTTGACATGCCTGACCTGCCTTCAGTGTGTGCTTTGAACATAGACACAACTAAAACATACTATGAGAATGAGCCAGTTAAGGCTCAACAGATAATCAATTCATGGTTAGAGAAACCAAAGTCCCACCATTCTAAATTGCCTAAGCAGTTGCACAGAGTTAAGCTCAAGTCGGATGTTTATGATGCCATAACATTTTTTAGCAGAGTAGCTGGTTTGAAGACTGTCGGGGTGCTAGAGAGTTGGATGGTCCACGTAATCACCAAGGTTGAGCAAGGAACTAACTATCACTGGGCGGGGCTTATTAGTGTTGAAATTGACAAACAGCTAAGGAATTTTCTGGAGACTAAGAGGTTCACTATGTCCTCTTATGTCATATATGTGTTAGCCAGATTCTACCCATACAAGGGTCTGAATCCACAAGGGACGCTTGGACAAGATATTATCTACGAGGTCTATCTGGAGCTGCACCTAGGACACAAGAACTATAGAAGGGCCAATGATGCCTTCACGATGCATATCACCAGGATGCTCTAGAATGTTGAGCATATGAGACTATCAGATGGAGCCAAAGGGCTGATAAAGAATTATGGGGCCTGGTTCATCCAATTTCCCACCTTCACTTACCTTAGAATTGATGGATGCCCAGTCGCGCCATATAGGTTACCTTGCTATCCTACTGATCACATTGTTTTGTTGGAGGTTGTGAGGCAGATTTGTGAGTTTGATGCCATTCTGAAAAAAGAAAAGCATAAGATAGGCTTTGGTGGGGATTTTCCCCTTGGACTTGGTGTGGCAGAGGTGTGCCCCTCTATTCAATCAGCACATACGGCAGGAGATGAGTTAGCAGCATATGGTTTCTCCTTCCACTCCAAAAGGATGAATTTTGATATCACAGGAGAGGCGCAGAAGAAGGCCACAAGGGAGTACCGTCATAAAGATGACCTAGAGGATTATTGGGCCAACATCAAAGATAATCTTGAGGCCAGAAAGAAGAGGTACTCCAGGCTCCCTGTTGATGCAATCAGACAATACAATGTCAAGTTGATCCCGGATCAACTGGAGGACGATGGAAACCTGGTGCAGGATCATGCTTATGAAACTGTGAAGGACAGGTCAGTCGGGGATATCAATTGGAATGAGGATGAGGTTACGGAGTTAGAAGACCTAATGGCCCCAGTTATGAAATTCAACTCTTCCTGGTTGAAACATAAAATTTGGGAGCTGGAAAGCGAGAAGGTAACTTGTACCTTCAATTTGATGGGAGACCTCAATCCCATGTCTACTTCAGAGGAATCCGGGGAAGATAACCCCAAAGGGAAAATGGTAAAGAGCTCTCCTTTCAAGATAAAGATTAGGGGTCTTAAGGAAAGTGGGCCTGAACCAAAGAGGAAGCCAAAAGGAAAGAGGAGATGGCGGACTTTGAAGATTGGTACGTCCTCTGATGAGGAGGAGTTTTAAAAAGAAGAAGAGGGGGATGCTCCTCCACCACCGAAGAAGGCAAGAACAACAAGACTCTTGAAGAAGAAGGCTCAGGAGGCATCAAAAGTTGAGCCTCCGATTGTTGATGTGGAAAGCTCAGGGGGAGAAAAGACCAAAGTCTATATGAGGAGATCTAGGACACCCTCTCCAAAGGACACTGTGCAAAAGATGGATCCTGCTCCAGAGTCACCAGTCACAGAGCCACCTAAGGTTGCTTCCCCACCACCAAGTGTGCTTGAGCATGAGATCCTTCAGGAGCATGAAACTAGTGGAGAGGCGGAGCCATTCAAGGAGGGGGCACTCTTTGGTGAAGCAACAGAGCTGGAAGTTGAAGAGGAGGAAAGGCATACTTCTCCTTTGGTGCAATATGAAGATTCCCCGAAAAGTGATAGAGGTAACAGATCGCCTGAGCAGAAAGAAGACATCCCTGCTAGAACCCCATCACCGGTGTGAGAGTTGGAACTTGAAGAATTTGATCAAGGTGAGCAGCTCCCTGAGAAAGAGGAAGATAAAATAACTACAGAGGAAGAAGAGAAAATGACAAAACAGCCAGAAAATGTCAAAATAGAAGAAATTCGGGTAGAGCCTGCAGCCCCAGACTGGCTCAAAAAGGAGATAGCAAGAAAGAAATAGGTGGTAGTCGAAGACACTCCCTTGGATTGGGATGAAATGCTATCTAAAATTGGCAAGGGAAAGAAAAGGAAGGTAGCTATGGTGGTTTCCAAGGTGGAAAGGGATGAAGCGAATAACAGGGTCATCCACATTGCCACCCCTGCCGCAGAGAAGACAAGAGAAGAGGTCACAGGTCAAGACTACAATGTGCAAACTATCAACCTCGGACCGGCATCCATGGAGCAGGACATAGAGGAATATGAAGGGTTCAGTGCTGTGATTATTGGGAGGTTGAGAAAAGAGACCCAGACCAAGCATGAGCTGAGAAAGGAGAATGAAAGACTAAGGAAATGTTTGGAAGAAGTGATGAAACCTCTGCAATCTCTCCACCCTTCTTCTTCAACTACTCCTGGCTTCCTACCTAAAGAAACTATTTCTGAGATTGAGAGAATGAAGGCCACTGCTCAAACTGCGATGGATTGGCTAAAAGATGTGCAAGTAAGAGGGGATAATGCAATTAAGGACATCCTTTCAGTTGGGAAGGATGCAGTCCGAGCCAAGGAGCTGTTGCAGCATGTGCTATCCCAGGACAAGGAAGACATGGACCTCTTGTTGTAGAAATCTAGGTTCATCATGGGGCATGGTAAGGAACAGCTAGCTGCAGATGGAATTCTTCTTTCTTCCAGATTAGATGAACCTTGGGAATGGTTTGAGGCTCTGCAGATTAGGAAAAAGGCTATAAAGAAGATCCAGAAACAGAAGAAATCAATTGATGGTGATCTTACTGCTATGTACAATGGATGCATTGCCTTCTTTGAGGTGATGACAGGAAGGAGAAAGATTGCCCCAAAATATCTGAGTCTGGAGCAGCTAAGGGAATGGTGGCATGAGGTCTATGCCCCAGATTCAGAGAGTGTTATAACTGCCCACTAGTTAGATGATGCAGCCACATATCTGGCAGTGATGGATAAATATCAGGCCAATAAGGAGGAATGGAATAAGATTGTTGAACAGTCAAAGGAGGAGATTGACTCTATTAAATGCAGATTCAAGGTCATGCCTTTGCCACCTGTCACCAAATTGGATGGAACATTTTTGAGGGTCCAAGGGTTGTCGGCTCAGAGGAAGGATAAGGGAAGTGGCACTTAATGCCTATTTTGAGATTTGTGCTTCCCTATTATTATAAGGCATGCATTGGACTGGACTACATTGGGAATTGTGTCAAGGCCGACCTTGATGATGGATGGCATTTAATGTGTGTCTTATTTTGATTCTTCTAGGCCGACCTGTTTTGGCAGTTATCTTTATCGTGTAAAAATGTTTGGTTGGGCCGACATATCTTGAGATTTGCTATAAAAGGGGCATTCTTGCCTCATTGTAAGGGGTTAGCTAGAAAGTAATAGAGATAAGTAAGAGAAAAGAGCTAGAGTATTTTGTAGTTAGAGTAGTATTTAATTTCTTGAATCAAATACTGTATTAGAACAGTGGAATTGTTGCAACAGTTTGATGATCTAATACAATTGAAGGCATTGTGGTTTTCCTGGTGAAATCTCTTGTGTTATTTCATTTTGCATGGTTCTTGTTGTTCTATCGTTTAAATTGCTTGAGGATTTAGGGTTTAACATTCAGAATTAAATTGGTTTTAGTTTGGTGAATGATGTTTATGATTTCATATTTGGAATGTTTGTAGCAATCTCTGGTCTATACTCCCAGTAACTATCTGATTGTAGTAGGCTGGTGAAGTCAACCTGGACCATATATTCACATGTTCTTAAGTTCGATTGTAGATGAATGTCTATGATTTGAAAATCTACATACCTCAGAAGATTGCACCGTTCTTGTGATACTGCATTGTGGGTTAAGCAGGAATTGGTTGTTTGAGATTGGTCCATTCCAGATATCTGTCATTTGCATTACTCATTCCAGAAGTAGTTTAGATTTATCATATCCTTGCACCTTTATCTTTTGTTATTTCTTTATCATTCAGTTAGATTTAGGAATTAGATATCATCATATTGCAAAATCTGATAAATTGAAAGATACAGTTTGCTTGTAGTAAGGTCCCTTTGTGATTACCATCATTTTCACATATTATCTGAGTTGTTTATGCATTGTCATGACCTGACACTCGAGAGACCTTGGGGTGATTTTCAGTAATTTATTGTTGGAAATAACCTTTCAAGAGAGATAGAATATTGCATTATGTCTAAGTTGTTGTTGTGCAGAAAATACCATCAACAGATTGGCACTAGAAGGAGGGCCTCAATGAGCACACTGGATTGTTTCTTGAACGCCATCTCTCCAAAGAGATATAGGAGAAATACCAGATCTACCACAGGAGAGGAAGATTTACAAGAATTATAGTCAAGAAGGACTTGAGAAAGGGGAGAATCATCATCACCCATCCCTTCACCAGCTTCTTCCACATCTTCACATCCTGAGGTTGAGGCTATACCCATCCCTGAGATTCCTGTTCAACAGCCCCAGCCTGTCATTAACCAACCACAACCACCACCCCCACTTTTACCAATGGCTTTCCTAGCTAATAATCCATCACCCTTGTTCTTCCAAGCTTACAATGTAATGCCCAAAAACCCTGAGCATTTCTATTCAAAGTTTCATGTTAATGACCCAAACAGGACTGCTGAAGAACACAAAGGATCTTCCAAACTTGTCTCAAAGATAGAGGGGTTGTCCATGAGGATGTTGCTTGTAGGTTGTTCCCTTATTCACTAGGAGAAGAGGCTTTTTATTGGTACAATCACCTCCCTTCTGGCTCAATTCTAAACTGGAATGATCTTGAAACTATCTTTTTATAGAAATTCAGAATACCCATCAGTGCCAATTAATTATATTTACAATTCACTAGGGTCAAAAGAGAGGTCAATGAGCCCATATCTAGTTTCAATAATAGGTTTCACCGTGCATATACCAGACTTCAAGATCCTTATGTTTTGGATGACAATACTACCCTAGGAATCTATTATGAAGCTCTAGATAGTCTGACAGCAACCTTCCTGAAATGGAGACCCAATCCTCCAGGTACCCTAACTGATGCTTACACAGAAGTTGTTAAGCTTAGCACAGATCTGAGGCAACATATAACTAGACCGTTGCCTTCTTTAGGACCAGTTGCACATCCTAATCAGGTTCAGGCAGTAAATCAGGCACTCACCAACCATACTCCAATCATGAATCTAGTACCTCAATTACCCTTGGTGCCACATCCTAGTCTTCCCATGAGCCAAGTCTCTCCTATGATGAATTTTCCCCAACAGCAGGTTAATCAGCCTATGTATCAGTCACAACCAAATAGTTTTCCTGCTTATCTGCAAAATTCTGAGGTATTGCATCAGTCTATGGGGTCTAATACAATGCATGTCCCTCCTCAGAGTAACCCAAGCCAGCCTCCTTATCAAGATCCAAATAGGGAGAGGATTGATGAAATGGCTGAACAGATAAAGAAGTTGAATCTGGAGGTGACCTACCTAAGGAATCAAAATAGTCAACTACAGGCTGCCCAGAAGAGTATGCAATCCAATCATAACAGAGAATTTTTACAAGGGCAGAACTTTGACAGAGGACAGCGTAATGATAGAGGATTCCACAATGACAGAGGATACAATTAGGATAGGGGTTACAACAATGACAGAGACTATAATAATAGGAGATAGAACTTTGATAGAGGTCAAGGTAGTGGATCTAGATTTGATAAGAGGCAACCACAAGGGCAGAGTAGAACTTGGAATACGGGACCTAATAATGGAGGAGTCCCCACCCTATTGAATCAACCAGCTAATCAAGTTGTTAATCAATCTGCAAATTAGCCAGTCAGTCAGGATAAGCCTCCCAGTGGTGTATATCTAGCTGAAGCAGCCTTATCAGGGTGGTGTAGGCTTCATAAGACAAGTCAGCATTCAGAATTAGAATGTCCAGAGTTCCAAACTGCTACTTCTATTTTTTAATATGAGGTTGAAAATAATGCAAATGGGCAGGAGATTGTTCCCTCAAGCCCTTATGATTCTCCTGTGCTAGTGTTAAATCACGCTCCTTTCCCAGCAAATGAAGAAAATATTCTAGAGGAAGAATCTAATTCTCAGTAGGGGGAAACATATCAAATTTGTAATGGGGGTGGAGTTGCTCAGCTATTTAATGAAGAAACAATGAATGATAATGGCCCCCTTGATCAAGAGGAAGCATATGTTGAAGAAGTGCAGATGTTCCAGAGGAAAGGTCTAAGGGATATGCCTCATAGGTGCCCACAGGCTGGAGGACCTTTCACCACTTCCATTCCTCCTAATAACTTCAGTACCCCTCTAGATCCTAATGCTAGCAATAATTCATCTTATCCACATGTTTCCAAACAGTATCTCTCAAAGGAGAGACAGGTTCAAATTGACCAACAAAAGGAAAAGGTTGTTCAAGCGAACAAGGACAAGGTGGAGGAACCTTCTAAGGACGTCTCCACTAACATGAGTGAGGAGCAAATGGCTTCATATATTGCTGAGGAATTCAAGAAATTAAAGGTAAATCTTTCAGCATTTGAATTATTAAGATTCCCTGCAATTAGGAAAGCAGTTTTAGGTACTTATGATGCATGTTCAGTGTCTTTGGATAAGCCTTCTGGTGAAGATATCAGCAATATTTCTAGTTCTTAGTTTGTGAAGACATAGATTCAAGCTCATGATCGGACTAACATGCCCCCTTGGAGATAAAGGAAAAGAAAAGGATAAAACTCAAGTGGCCCAGGTAGATACTCAACCCACTTTGTTTCAAGGGAAGACAGAAACTCCACCATTCCTGATCTCTGTTCGTATCTTTGGTAAGAATCTATATAATTATTTATTAGATTCTAGTGCTTCCACCAATGTGATGCCATTTGGAGTGTGTAGAGCTCTAGGAATTACACTTGCTGATTCTCAAAAGAAGGTGACTCAGTTGGATAGAACTAAAGTAAATGTGGTGGGAGAACTAAATATGATTCACATGCAGATAGCTTCAGATCCAAGAATACAACAGGTTATCAACATTCAGGTAGCTGATATTCCTGATGCATATGGTTTGATCCTGGGAAGAGATTTTACTAAGGCTTTGAATGGTTATGTGTCAACTGATCATTCTCATATGTGGCTTCCATGGAAAGGAGTGCCAAATCAAATCAAAATTGAGAGGGAGCCAAGAATGAAATACATGATTACAGAATACCAAAAAACTTTGACAGAAGTTCTGATATCAGAAGTTGGAATGGGAAATTACTTGCTATCAACTCAGTATGAGGAGTCAGACTCAGAGGAGGTATTGATGCTACATACGATGCCCATTGATGATGAAATAGAACTCAACCCTGTTACTGTTTTAACAGAATCAGTTGAGGAAGAAAAGGAACCTGAAGATAACCAGATCAGTCTATTGGACAGTTTTCAGGAATTCATCATGCAGTGTGTTGACAATCAGGTTTTCCTTGGAAAAAGGACAACATTTGAAGAATTACTCTTACCTAATTGGTGTAGAGTTCATAATGCTTCTCATTCAGAGTTGGAGTGTTGTTTATGCCAAACAGCAGTAGAACAAGTACAAAAATGCATGAATCCAACCCTGGCAGTTCAAATAGATATACAAGATCCTTAAAAAAATTGTCAAGAAAAGAAGTTCGTGTCATCTAAAAAGCCACCCAGCAATATTAAGCCAAAGGACGTGGTGAAGAAGCTTGCAGCTTCTGAGTGTTGGACACTTAGATTTGATGGATCCAAGTCCAAGCATGGAGCTGGGGAAGGGTTTGAGTTGATTAGTCCAAAAGGTAAGAACTTCTTTGCTGCCCATAGACTTCAATTTCATTGCACCAACAATGTAGCAGAGTATGAAGTGTTAATTCATGGACTTCTTATGTGACTTAAGAAAAAGGTCAAGATTCTGCAAGTTTTTAGAGATTCTGAGTTAGTAGTTAAACAGGTGAGAAAGTAATATTCATGCCATGATAGGAGAATGACTAATTATAGGCATAAAGTGTGGGACCTCATTAAGGGATTTGACGCTTTCAACATCCAACTGATCCCACAACAGAAGAATCAAACTGCTAATTCCCTGGCTCAAGCAGCAAGTACTCTGCAGCCTCTATCTTTGTCAGGATTAAAGAAATTCATTGTTGAATTGACTCCTGTGCCATCAGTCCTAGACAATGTTACTAACTTCCAGGTGTTCAAAGATGATAAACATATCCTAAATTTTATCACAAATACAGATGTTTTTGCTTCCCAAATCATTGATGAGACAGAGCTCCAAGAAGCAGAACTGGATTTGGAAGGTGTGATAAACTTGAAATCAAATACTATTCCAAGGGGAATGGTATAGTTGGAGCGAATTTTTGATATGGACAAGATCAGAAATCAGGGACAAGAGTCAAAGAAAAAATCAATCAGTGGACAGTGTGGCACTCATAATTTAGGGACTGAGGACAATGTCAAGAACATTTTCATTGGTAAGGTATGTACTCCAGAAGAAAGACAAGGGATAATCAAAGCCTTACACAGCTTTCCTAATATAGTAGCTTGGAGTTATGAGGACTTGAAAACTTATGATACATCAATCATAACTCATACTATCCCTTTGAAGCTAGATGCCAAGCCTTTTAGGCAGAGACAGAGACCAATTAATGCTTTATTGGAACCAGTCATATAGAAAGAAGTTCAGAAACTATTATCTACTAGAATCATATTTCTTGTTAGACATTCAACATGGGTGGCAAACCTGGTTCCAGTAAGAAAAAAGAATGGAGAAATTAGGCTCTGTGTCAATTTCAGGAATTTGAACAGATCATCAAAAAAAGATAACTATCCAGTTCCTTCGTTAGATGAAGTGCTTCAAGTAGTCAATGGATCTCAGATGATGTCCTTTCTGGATGGTTATTTAGGGTACAATCAAGTAATGGTCCAGTATGAAGATAGACACAAGACCGCTTTCATAACTAAGTGGGGCACTTTTGCCTACAGAAGGATGCCATTTGGACTCATTAATGCAGGGGCCACCTTTCAAAGGGCTATGGATATTACTTTCAAGGATATCATAGGAAAATGCATCATCATTTATATGGATGATTTGACTATGTTCTCAAAGAATAGAGGGGATCACATCTCAGACCTGCACAAAGTGTTTCAAAGGTGCAGGGAGTTTGGCATATCTTTGAATCCTAAAAAGTGTATTTTCAGAGTAACAGAGGGAAAGCTACTAGGACATGTCATATCAGAAAAGGGAATTGCTATTGATCCAGAGAGAGTGGAGGCCATATTGAAGATTCAGCTGCCTGCTAGCAAAAAGGAGATGAAGTCTTTCTTTGGTAAGATCAACTTTGTCAGAAAATTTATTACTAGATTTGCTGAAATTGTGAAACCATTAAATGCAATGTTGAAACAAGATGCCAAGATTGAATGGACTGCAGAAGCGAAGGAAGCCTTTGCAGAAATCAAAACAGCCATTGTTGATGCTCCAGTCTTGGTAAGTCCTAATTACAGGAATCCCTTCTACATCTATTCATTTGCTTCAGATCATTCGTGTGCTGGAATGTTAACTCAAAAGTCTGATGAGGGAAATGAGCATCCTATTGCTTTTATGAGCGCACCATTAAAAGATGCTGAGTTGAAATATCCAAGTGTGGAAAAGCAGGCATATTCCCTGGTCAGAGTAGTAAAGAAATTCAGGCATTACATCCTCAGGAATAGGGTATATGCAATTGTCCCTGATTCTGCAGTTAAATTACTTCTGATGCAAAATGAATTGGGTGAACGTAGAGCTAAATGGGTGACCATGCTACAAGAGTATGACATTGAGATCCATCCCATGAAGCTGGTAAGAGGGCAAGGACTCACTCAGACTATGGCTGAAATAGGCCTTGAATTGTCTATTCAGAATTATAATATTGAAGAGGTTTTCCCAGATGGTTGGTATGATGACCTAGTGTATTATCTGTTGAATCAACAACCTCCAAGTCATCTGAATGCAGTCCAAAGATGAGCTCTATGGTTAAAGAGTGATGGTTTCATGTTGAAAGGAGTTGTTTTGTATAAGAAAAATTATGAAGGCATTTATTTGAGGTGTCTTGGGAAATAGAAAGTTGAAAGAGTGATGAATGAATTTCACGAGAAATATGGTACTAGTCATGGCTCTGCAATTGCTACAGCAAACCAGATCTTGAGGGCAGGTTACTACTGGCCCACATTGTTCAAAGATGTTCACCATCATGTACGAACCTATCAACTTGCCAGACTACAGCAACGAGAGAAAGGTATGCAGCGCTTCCACTCCAACTGGTCACTGAGGTAAGACCTTTTGCTCAGTGGGGTATGGATTTCATAGGCCCTATCAACCCACCATCTTCTATAGGACACAGGTACATTCTCACTGTCACTGATTATTTTACAAGATGGACTGAGGCTCCTGCTTGCAGGCAGTGTACATCTGATGTAGTGATTGATTTCTTAGAATCTGCTAGTCTTAATCATTTTGGATGCCCTATTGCTATTGTCTGTGATAATGGTCCTACTTTTGCATCTTTGAAATTTTCAAATTGGGCTTTTGATCATGAGATTATTGTGAAGTTTGCATCCAATTATTATCCTCAGGGTAATGGCTTAGCAGAATCCTCTAATAAGAACCTATTGACTGTCATCCATAAGCTGTTAGAAAGGAACCCAAAAGACTAGCACACCCAGCTTCGGTTTGCCCTTTGGGCATATCGTACCAGACTTAAGTCATCCATTGGAACATCTCCTTATCACTTAGTGTATGGTCTGGAGCCAGTATTCCCCATTCAACTCAAGATCCCTACTTTGCAGTTTATAAATCAGTTTTATGATGAAGGGGACAGAAGGGAGGCTAGGTTGACAGAATTACTGCACCTTGAGGAGAAACAAGATAATGCCCTTGAGAACTTTGCCAAACATCAGGGGGTAGTTAAGAGATGTTTTGATAGGAGGGATAAAGTTAAAGCCTTCCAGATTTCTGACCTTGTCCTATACTGGGATAAACCTCATGATCAGAAAGGAAACCATGGGTAGTTTGATAAACTCTGGCTTGGCCCATATCAGATTGCTGAAATACTTGGAGATAATGCCTTCCGTTTGAGGACTCTCACGGGAGAGGATATCCCACTGCCTGTCAATGGGCAGTATTTGAAACATTATTTCCAGTCCTGAGCTATTTTCAGCTCTCCGCTCTGTACATAGTTAGTTTAGGTTTCTTTGCTTTTTTTTTTGTTAGAATAGGTTTCCCTTTTGCTTTGCTTGTTTGCCTTGGTTAGAGTAGGTTTGCTTTGATTTGTTTGTTTTGGTCTGCGTGGCTCTTGCTCTTGGTTCTTTCTTTTTTTGGGATCTTTAGGTGCATCTGTATGGCAATGGTGACAAAGTAGGTCTGATGTTTCTAGTATTTCCCTTAAAAACTCTAATCATCCTTCCAGGACACCATGGTACGAACTCTTTATCTCATGTCACTTATCCTTATGCCGAGGCAAAGGGTTTTCTTATCAGTCTAATAGGAATATATTGGGGTCTCATACTTTTAATTATTAAATATACCTGAAGTTGTAGAAGGTCCTTATAAGGTCTGAACATGTGAAAAATCCTTTTCTGCTCTAGTGCCACTGTGGTTCTCAGCCCTGAGTGTGGACTTCACTGTTCACAAGTTGAATGCAATGAGTAAAAGGGAAAGATCTATCAAAAATAAAAGAAAGAGAAAAAGAGAAAATATTGAAAATCAAAAGGCTTGAATTCAACTCATCAGGGGGATCTAAATATCTCTACCGAAGCTATAGACGCCTGTCTAGAAGTGGAGCTATGTTCAGGAGGATCACAGCGATAACCTCGTCGAGGCTATGGATGCCTGACTGGCAGTGAGGCTCTATACAAGTTACTTTTAGAGTATGAATCTTTACGTAGCTTGTTCATACCAAGTTTGGTCTTTGTTGTAACTAAGGGTAGGTAATGAATGCATATGCACACACTTTGACCCTGGTATAGGAAAGTTTCAATGATTAGGAGCTTCTTTGTTTTCACTTAGGTGGTGGCGGGATAGGTGAGTTGAAACCATAAGTTCTGGGTTCTTGATTTCAGTTTGTCATCAAAATGCTCAGGAGCATTTCCCCAGCAGAGTCACCATTTGTTGTGCAATTTTCACACACACGCCCCACTTGGAGTAGGGACCCTCTTTTCTGATGTCTTTTGACCTTTGGTTTTATTGAATCTATCCTTTTGAGGTCTTGACATGTCGGTTTCGCTGGCTTTGACCTTGCCTTGAGGCTGGAATTGATTAAAATTGAGTTTAAAGCAAAATCTGGGTTTTCACCTAGGTCCGGGATTTTCCAACTCCGGCGGATTTTCCCGGGCCCTGGTTCTTTGTCTGTTTCTGGCTGGATTCTC